>SOPF01016700.1:69761-80725 GCA_012979155.1 Hypericum perforatum
AATCAACATTTTAGACAAAAATCCCCAAAATTCAACCAAATCACCACTTAATCAACATAATCAACATTTTACACAAAATTCACTAAAACTAAACCTAATTACCACTGAATCAACCTAATTAACCCTAATCAACATCATAACATCTAATTATTCACCAAAACTATGAATTTAAGTTACTTTAACGTACCAGGTGCCTTACCGAGTCAATGACAGGGTGGGTCCACCTCGGGATGAGTCGGAATGGCCAAAATTTGATCGGGCCAAGCTAACCCTAGCTAGGTCGAGCTAGGCCGAGCTAGGACGTGGAGAGGGTGTTGTGGGGGAGGGAGAGGGTCACGGTACTTGGGAGGGGCGGGGGAGGCCGGAGGAGGCCGAGAGGGGCAGAGATGGTCGGGTTTTGGGTGGAGTGGCAGAGGAGGAAAAATGGAAAAATGTGTGGGTGTGTTTGGTCTGGTTGGGTCGGGATGGTTTTATCCCCATCAACCGGTTTACCAGTTTTTTTATCCGTAATCTGATATGGTTTACGGATCAAAAATCCATAATCTGGTTAGACTAAATTTTGAATCCATTAACCAGATTACGGAAATAAATTTGGTAACCTGGTTGATCCAGAAAAAACCCGTAATTCAGTTGGTCCGAAAAAAAACCCGTAATCCGGAAAGAGAGAAATGAGCTGGATACCACATTTGTAATTTTGGTTATTCAGTACCATTTTCAAAATTTTTGATGAATAGTGACCCCAAATAAAAAAAATTTATAATAACATTGTTTTTATACACGTCAGCTCAATTTTCCTTTTATTAATCAGTTAACTATATTAAATTCGATTATCATTATGAATTAACTAAAAAATTATTATTGAATTTGAAATAACAAAAATATGATTTGGCAAAATATAATATAATATTAAGTTAAGAACATATCTCATGATAAATTGAAAAATTATATTAAAATAAAAAGGTTTATTTTTTAATTATGGTACATTTTCTTGGGGAAATATCTTCTTAAAAAATAGTACATCTACTCAATTTGTTAATTATTAATTTATTCATACAGTTGCAACATTAACTTGTGCTTGATACCTTCTTTTCTAGAGGATATTTATTTTTCTGGAGCAATAAAAAATTTTAACATTGATTGATTGGTATGATATTTTATGACTTCAGTCTTTTTTGCTGCTCTAGATGATCGTTTCTTTCCTCCTGCAATTTTATGATGGCTAACATCTTTTATGCAATAGCATTTATATTCACGGTGGCTATTCTCATTTCCTCTAGTGTGTATAGAGCATATCATCACTTGCAATCGTTATTTTTTTCTATTGATTCTCTCTTTTTTTTAGTAGCATCTCTATGAATTGGACATGTCATTATCGATCTATTGTTCATTGGAGTTAGAGGATTGGTAGAGTCTAAATAATCGTCCTCTTCAATAGTTTGTGTTTTTTTTTTAATTTTCTACCACACTCTATATCATGTGACTCATTCGACAGGCAAGATGTCACCTACCCTAATTTTATAGTATTTGTTTTTTCTTACCAACATATATATGATGAATTTATATCACAACATCTCGAGCATTTCACTTTACTTTTGTAGAGTTACATGTTTGTATATCTTGATCCACCTACAGTAATTTTTAGTGAGGTGTCTATAACGACTTTTCATATGCTCAATATTTCTTAGGTTAATATCTTTGAGATTTTTTAGTATGAGCTTGGTCAAATAATTTTTTGTTCAACTCTAAAGTCCTCTTCGGTCTTTACAGATGATGGCATCTTTGCTGTTGTGTATGTAAGAAGAAGTTTGTACAGTATCTTCTTTAACACTCCACGTCATTACTTTTTTAACTTTTCACTCTATAAACTAACAGTCAGGTGAATCTAGAATAAAATGGTGAGAATGTTAATATGTACTTGGTAGGTTTTGAAAAAAGTTTGATCGTGATCCTAGTAGGTATTGGAAAAATTTTGGTAGTAATCTTGTTAGGTATTGGAGAAAATTTAGTTGTAATCATAGTGGATATTGGTAAAATTTTGGTTGTAATTCTAATGGATATTGGGAAAATTTTGGTTATAATCGTAGTTGGTATTAGAAAAAATTTCGTTGTGATATGGTTGGGTATTGGAAAATTTTGGTTGTGATCTTGGTGAGTATTTAGAAATATTCTATTGCGTACTTAGTGCGTAATTGTGAAATTTTTGTCATAGTATTGGTGAATTTTGATAGAAATCTAAAATTTGGATAGATTTTAACTAAGTTTGGAATAAATTAAAGGATTAGAAGCCAAAAAAGACATTATTTTGACTAAATGATCCAAATACATCAAAATCATCTTTTTGACTAAACTCATTGGAATAAGTATAAGAAAATATAATAGAGAAAATATAGAAAGATGAGATAATGATTTGTGAATTGATGAAGAAAAATAAAATGAGATTTATTTCTATTTATAAAGTTTTCAAATGATTTTAGGGTAAATTACATCTAGCCCCTTGTAGTTTGGCATATTTAAGGCTCGTCCCCCCCCCCCCCCCCTTTCCTCAACCCACTAAAAAACCCCTACTATGCGCACTAATTGTATAATTTCCCCCCTCATACCAGAATCGGCATTTTTTCCAGCGAGGAGGCACGTGAAAAGACAAAAATACCCTTCTACTAAAAAAACAAAAAAAAACTCTCCTCCCTTCTTCTTTCTTCCTCCTTCGTCCTTCCTCTACCACTTCCTCTTCATCCTGCCAAAAATAACTTAAAAGGAACCATCTTAGGTTAACTAAAATTAACACTCAATCAAAACTAAAATTAACACCTCAATTAAGAAAATTTCCCAATCCCAAACATCTGGACCAAAAATTTGGAATTGAAATTACGATTTGGATTTGGAAGAAGAACATGGAATAACCAAACCAAACCCCTCTAAACCGAAAATTCACCAAACCCAACCAAATCTCTCTCTCTCTCTCTCTCTCTCTGGGTATAAAAGGGAAGTATTAGAGAGGTTGCAAATTTGATGGGTGTTCTATCAAATCTGAGAGGGTTCCGAGGCCTCTTCCGACCAGTCCCCAACCCAAACCCACAACCACCTCCATGAGGAAGACGACGATGGCCGCGTGTTCAACTTTGCGACAGGGTCTGCCACAAGTTGCTGTCGGCTTGGCAACTATCTCTTCCGCCATTGATGAGGGCTGGAAGCAAAGCTAAGACGTTTCTTTATTCTCGTTGATTTAGCTTTGATTGATTTTGCGGTTTGGTTTATTCTCGTTGATTTTTACTTTGGTTGATTTTAGTTTCTTTAATTCCTATTGATTTTAGTTTTTGGTTGATTTTGCAGTTTTCCGATGATTTTGTAGGTTTGTTTGGATGGTTTTAGGGTATATTTTTTTAGTGGATTTTGTAAAGGGTAAATTTGTCTTTTCCCGTGCCTCCTCGCCAGAAAAAATGCCGATTCCGGAATGAGGGGGGAAATTGTACAATTAGTTTACACATTAGGTGTTTTTTAATCGGTTTGTAAAAAAAGGGGGGGTGAGCCTTAAATATGCCAAACTACAGGGGGCCAGATATAATTTACACTCATAAAGTGAAAAAAAGATTCTAAATAACAACAACTGAATAGTTATTTATAAAATTAATAACACAATAAAAAGATTATACGAATAGAATGGTGCAAAGTGGACAAATAATTTTTTAATTTTTTTAAAATTTGAAAAAACAAACTAAAAAATATAAAAATGAAAAAAATTACACAGTGGACAAATCGGGACATGACACATAGGTAAGTATCGTGTAGCACATAGTGCAGTCCCTCTAATATGCGGAGAGATAGCATGTATTCCAGTCCTTGTGTGTGTCCTCGTCCCTGATTGATGCATGCAATGCACGCGCTAAAGACAAAGGCATGTGTTTTGGCGAACTCAATAGACAAAGGTGTCCTCTCCTCGTGCAACCAATCTAATAGGGATGCAAAGTCATTAGTCAATTTATTTATAAAAATTAAAAATACAAAATCCTACTTGACATAACTCAATAGATTTTTATGTAATAATTTTTTGGAAAAAGTTTAACTTTGATACCTGTGGTTTGGCAATTTTTGCGTGATGATCCTGTGGTCCTAAAACACAACTCATGATCCTGCGGTTGGTTAAAAAAATTTTCTACATAGCCTCGGTATGGCTCTAAACCCAAAACCACTTCGAGCCTAAATACGATATCATCTTGCTGGTGATGAGGCACGCAAAGTGGCTTCTGACGTGGGTATTAAAAAATTACATTTTCAATCCCTATTTTTTATATTTTTCAAAAACCCCACCTTTAAATAAGAAATAAATCCCAAAATCTTAACCCTAATCAACTTCTTCTTCATTTCCTTTCCTTCCCGACCCTGAACGCCTCCCCCTTTACACTGCTCCCTCTTCTCGGTCCTCACCTTAGGAAGCTTGGGTAAGCACTGCTTTGATCTTCACAGGCGGCTTCCAAGCACGTAGATGATTCTCCAAATGGTAAGATGAAGTACTATAGATGTGGTGTTGAGTCAGCATTGCAAATGGCCCAGACAGTGGGAAATGTTGGTCGTTGATTTTATGGTTGTGGTCGGTATTGTGAGTTTGGTGAAAAAAAAGGTGTAATTTTTTCATGTAGGTTGATCCGCCTACTTGTAAGTGGGGTTCCGAGTTATTGCCATCTCTATTAACGTCAATTAAGCAGAAAAAAGAGTGTATTATCGTGCTCAACTCGCAAGTTCATGATTTAGAAACCAATATGACAATCATCAAAGATAATGCTAAAGCTTTGGCATTGGAACTAAAGAAGAGTGAAGAAATGTGTAGCTTGCTACAAGCTAAAATTTTAGAAAAAGATCGTTCACTTGTTAAGTGGATGAGTTGCTATCTTTTGTTTGTTATTGTAATTAGTATATGGTTTGTGCATAATAGATCTATTTAATCAAATCAAAAGCAATACAAGTAAAGATTTGAAATGTGCAAAAGTTACAAATTATTGCTTAACAAACTATCATCATCGGTTAACATATTAGCATCTAACCAATGTTACATCCGAACACCAAACTTGAGAAATCCAAAAGTGCAAAGGTTATAGCCAAATATCAACACAAAAGTTATATCCGATCCAAGAGTGACAATGTCAATATAGTTCATTCACTATAAAATTTGCAATAAACAAACTAAGATATACTGCCAAAAAATCATCAAAGTCAACGGTTGGTTGGCTATCCCGCTTTACATCCCAGACAAAGTGGACTATTGGCTCGGTGTTAGGTCCTTCTTCTTCTTCTTTTGTGCCTTGTTGCTCTTCTTCTACAAGGATCATCAAAATTAATGTCAAATCTTTTACAAGGTTATGTAATCGGAGTAAATATTGGTAGTTTTCATGGTACCTTCTTCGTTGTACTGGTTAGGGGTGAGCATTTCGGGTAACCCGAATCCGAAAATCCAAATTTGCCATTATCCGAAATATCCGAAATTATATTTTTTCTATCCGAATCTGAACCCGAATAAGGAATTACCCGAAATATTAAATCCAAATTATTTCGAATTCGGATTCGGATAATCCGAATTACCCAAAATTTTAAAATATACTACTTTTCATTATACTTTCCATTCCAAAATTATTTTTTAATAATTTTTTAAGTATAAAATAATTATTTATATTATATATAATATAATATAAATAATTATTTTTAAGTATAAAATAATTCATTTCTAAGCCCAGCCCAAAAAAAATATATTATATAATTAATATTTCGGATATTCGAATAATCCTAATTTAATTTTTTGTATCCGAACCCGAATCCGAATCCAAAATAAAAATTTCGGATAATCCGAATCCGAACCTGAACGTAAAATTACCCGAATCCGAATCCGAAAAAATTTCGGGTATCGAATTCGGATTTCGGATTCGGATTATTTTGCTCATCCCTAGTACTGGTAAAAGCCTTGGTAGAGGCATTTGGGGTACCCGTTGATGGCTAAGGCATTATCTCTATTGCCATGGAGTGTCTCCAGTAATAGCTACCCTACACCCTCATCCATTATGCCCTACTGCCTTATAATTACTACACTTGACAATAACTCCAGCACAAGATATCTTTAGTCTAGCTCATCCCTCATCAATAGCCCTTCTTCTCTTCTTTCTCGGCCTTCTAGTTGGCCTTCTCACATTAGGTGGATAGATATTTTTGTTGTTAAACACATGCCTTTCTTCTTTACTTGGCAAAGACACAATGTATTGGCTATACACCGGATTAAAAGTCAAGCTTAAATAATATTTGTCAACAAATGTTTCTAGTTTTAGCCGACTAAGGTGTATGGCTGCTATACCATGCTTGTATGGTATGCCAATAAGCTCCCACATCCAACACGTACATGTCATTGCCTTCATATCAATGACTGTTATATGGCCATCATAATTAACTTCAAATTTTTGATCACCAGCAGGATTAGGAAAGTAGTTACCTGATGCCTTTATAGCACGGTCTAATATCTTTCAGATGGCAGGACAAAGATAGCTCTTGTAGTTATCAATGAAGGTCTTCCTCTCATAGATTCTCTTCGTCAGCTTATGTCTAAGGCACTCCAACATTGACAGAATAGGCAAATCATGTGCTTTACGAATGCAAGAGTTGAAGGACTCACTAATATTATTGACGATAAGATCTGTTTTGCAATGAGTGCTAAAGTGACTTCTAGACCAGAATTGGACAGCTTTTTCACCTTGGGACAACTCTTTCATCTCTTCTAAATATGTTGTAAATCTGGTCTTACTTGCTATTGTTGAAGCATTCCACAGCAACTCTTTAAACTTCTGGCCTTTGAATATCCCCTTGAAGTTCTCATATAGATGCTTGACATAAATTCTATGCTCAAGACCAGGCATAAGTCTATTCATAGCCTCTTTAAGTCCCTAAATATAAAAGGTAAAAATAGGTTACACAACTTCACACTTCCATGAAAAAAATACTAGTAAACACTATAAAACACATTATCTTTTATTTATCAGACATGAAAACCATCAGTGTTTCATTAGGATAGCCGAAGTCATCGATAATATTCTGAAAAAACTAACCCCAAGAAGCCTTATCTTCCACATCCACTACACCAATTGCTAGAGGGTACATGGTTTCATTTCTATCTTTGCACATAGCAGACAATAATTGTCCACCCATTGGACCCTTGAGAAAATAGCCATCCAACCTAACAAAGGTATGTAGACTTGAGAAAAAGCCTTGTTTCTATAAAGCAAATCAGACATATATGTATAGAAATTAGGGAACAAGTGGTCGGGCACCCAAGTAGGATTCAAATCATCTTCTTCTTGAACCTTATCCTACCCTGGTAAGCCATTGATGAGTGTCAAAAATACTCATTACCTATGTACATTTTAGTGTAAATTTAGCGTTTGTTACTTATCGTTTTTACGAGTTTTCTATGTCTTTGTCTTGTTTTTGTACATTCTGTTCTTTTGTCGTGTTTGTTTGCTTTTCTTATGTTTTCTTGCTTTTTAGGAGCTTTATGGACAATTATCTAAGGAGGCACGACCAAGACCTCGAGGAAACAAGCAAGACGGACTTGACAAGGCAAAATGTTGCAAAAAATGGTCTAAACCGTAGCTACCCGTGGAGGGCATCAGACTTGACCTCTTGCTACTAAAAAATTCATAACTTTCCCGTCCAACATCAGATTGATGCGCCGTTAGCGGCATTGCAAAAAAGACATCAGTAGCTACAATGTATCCAAACGGCATCTTCTATTTCGTCGTCTAAGTTGGGAAACTGCTTGATCCAATATCATGGGCCGATTCTATCCGAGTGGGCCAAACTTGGTGGCTTATTTGGGCCAACTTTGGGCTTCTTGGCCCAAATCCGTGGCTGCCATTTTGTGAGGATAAGATGACTCAATTTGGCTATGACTTGAAGGGAACAAGGATGGCTACACTTCTTTTAACTTGTTGTTGCTAAGTCCTAAAGCTAGAAACATGGATGGAAGAGTTGTTAAGATATTTGTAAGAGAATTAGTTGTTAAGTTAATTTTGGCTTGTAATATGACTTAGGATTATTATGTTAAAGAAGAAAAAACAAAAGGTGGCAGCCACCAAGGAGAAAAAAAAACGTACCAAAGGAAGGAGAGAAAGAAAGGAAGAAAGAAAGAAGGAAAAGAAGGAGAAGGAAGAAGAAGAAGAAAAAGAAGAACCAAGCTTGTGCTTGGAATTTGTAAACCTCTCTTACCTTTTCCATTCTTGCTTTTCCTTGCTCATCATGTAAATAAAATGTATGTTAAGTGTGTTTAAGTATTAAGTATGTTTTTGTTTATGTTTTGTACAAATATGTGTGAGTAGTTTACTTGGTGGTGTGATGCCTTGAAAGCTTAAGCTTGTTTATGGTTTTGATTGGTTAAAATAAAATGGTTCATGTACTTGTTAAAAGACTTAAAGCTTGGTCTAATTTGATCACTGAGAACCAAAGTTAATAATCGAGTCTTGAGACCGAGAGGAGATAGACTCGATCGAAATATTAACTTGTTGATTCGTTGCCTCGTGAGATGTGGACTCCTCCTTGGTGATGGATTATCCAAAGGGTGATACTTATAGTTGTTGTTTAGTTAGGATTAAGTGACTCGTGGGGGCGAGAGCACATCGAGCTCACTTAATCCTAGGTAAAGATCAACTTAGACTAATCTAGTGCGAGAGCATAGATTAGTTGCCTTGAAACACCCGGATTGTGATACGAACTTAATAAACCTTTCAAACCATAATTTTGTTTAAGTGATCTTTGGTATCATACCACTTTTGTTTAATTTGCTTGTCATTAATCATTTGTTGTTGTTGTTGTTGTGATTTTGCATGATTTAAGTTGGTTGCATTTTCATTTTAAGCGTGTTAGCTTGTTAGTTGCCACCTAAACCAAATCAAAGAAACCAAAGACATAAAATTCCTAAAACATAGTAAGTAAGCCGAGTAAGGTGCAACCTCATTCCTCGTGGGATCGACAACCCTACTTTATAATCTATATTGCATCGGAGGCGTGTCAAAACGACCTCTCATCAATTGGCGCCGTTGCCGGGGACTGAGTTTCGAAGCTAAAGCTTAGCTTACGAACTTGATTTAGGAGTTTTTAGCTACTGCCACGTTCTGATTTGAATTTTTTGGCCATGTTCGAGTCAAAATTTGCAAATCTAAGCCACGGTGGGTTTGAAGATTTTTGTGTCTTCTTTTCAACGCCGCTGAGTTTGCTCATTTTCGACTTAAGACGAAAATGTTATCGCATTTACAAGTCACAAAGGTCAAATCTGACGAGTCTTGCGAAAAACTTGCACGAAAATTTTTGCCAAAAAATTTAAGGTTCGCATTTTATTTTTCCGAGGGTCAAAACTTCCGAATTTGTAAAACTAAGCCACAGTGGGATTGAAGTACTCGATGTCTTCTTTCCAACGCCGCTAAGTTTGCATTTGTTAGAGTTTGGACGAAGAAGTTATCATATTTTGAACACATAAAGGTCAAATCTGACATTTCTTGCGAAAAACTTGCTCGGAAAATTTTGGCCAGCTCTCATTTTAATTTTCTGGAAGTCTTTAAGTCCGAAACTTTGAAAACAAGTTAATGTGAAGTTGTAGTTTGGGAAGTCTTCTTTCCAACACCGCTGACCTCATCGATTTTGGAGTTAGGACGAAGAAGATATCGTATTTTGAAGTTGTACGTACAAAATACAATTTTTGGACGAGTCTTGCCGAAATGTAGAATACAAGTAGCCTCGTATTTTCACTATTCAAATAGTGAAAATACAATCTGAGAAAATTTCCTTAGTCAAGGTTATAGCATTGGAAGTCTTCTTTCATTTGCCTTTGACCTTGTCTAAATAGGAGATTGGACGAAAAAGTTATAAATTTTCTAAGTCGCATGCCCAGAACGCGCTCAACCACTAATTTCCCTTTGGAAAGTGAAGTGGACATAGCACTCTTGGAAAGGACATTGCGACAAGAAAAATTTCAACAAGCGAGGCTAAATCAAGAAAGACATCAACAAGAGATGATGAATCAACAAGAAGAACTGCAAGTGGAGGCACAAGGAGCTGGTGGTGCTCCAGCAGCTGGAGGTGCTCAACCACCGCAACAACCTTTAATGGACTACGGTAAACCAACCTTAGGGGGGGCACTTACCGGAGTGCGAAGACAAGAAGTGGATGCTAATGAATTTGAACTTAAGCCATCCGTCATACAAATGTTACAAAATTCCTTTCAATTTTATGGTTTACCCAACGAAGATCCAAATGACCACCTTGGGAACTTCATGGAGTTAGCCGATAATTTCAAGTATAGAGGAATATCTGACGATGTCCTAAAGTTAAGGATGTTTCCTTTTACTTTAAGGGATAGGGCTAAGCTTTGGTACAAACAATTAAAGGGAACTCCCATAACTACTTGGGAGGAATTAGCTAATGCTTTCTTGGAAGAGTATTTCCCATACACAAAGACTAGCAAACTCGTAAAAGAAATTCTAAATTTCCAACAATTTGAAGGCGAGTCTTTGAGTGAAGCTTGGGGAAGGTTCAAAGAATTACAACGAAGTTGCCCACACCATAACTTGACAGAAGAATGTTTACTAAAAACTTTCTACTTTAGCCTAGGACCAACAATAATGGGAACAGTTGACGCTGCCTCAAATGGTAATTTCCTGAGAAAAGGTAGGGAAGAAGTCCTCTTTATCTTAGAGGAATTGGCAGCAACAAACCGGTTAAGGGCTAGTGAGAGAAAGAAGCAACCTATGAGGGAGGTTAGAGAGCTTAGAGAACCACAAGAGCACAGAGGGATGCTTGAGCTTGATGCTCAATCATCTTTCCAAGCTCAGTTGGATTTAATGGCAAAGCAAATGCGTGAAATGAACTCAAACAAGGCCGATGCCATGGCAATACAACAAAGCTGTGAAGCTTGTGGAAATATTGGCCATGAGTATAGTCAATGT
>SOPF01016705.1:0-13347 GCA_012979155.1 Hypericum perforatum
AAAAAATCTCCCTCCAATCTTAATCCCAAATCAAGTTTGATAAATTTGATATTTACCAAATTAATTTTTGGTAAATTTTCTATTTACTATATTCATCAAAATTTTGGAAAAAATATAATTCAACTTTGCAATTGATCCAAACTTGTATTTACCAAATTGAGATTTGAGACAATATCATAATTTTAGAATTTTTCAAAAAGACAAGATGACTTAATCATTTGTGTGCTTTTTTTTTCTTGTTTCGAAGAGAGTGAGGGATGTGAATACTCTTGATATGAATTTGATGGGCCAAGATGTTTCAAGGTGAGTTTAATGGATCAATTCAAGGAATTTGGGCTCAAACCGATTCGTGCAAGTCCATGGATATCCATGCAAAGATCATGCACATGATTGAAGCTATTTTGGATGCATATCATCTATTTTGGACGTCTAGCATGTAAGCATCAACCTATTTTGGAAGCATGGGATTTTCTTAGTATCTACTTAAACTATTTAGTAAAGTCAATAGTTTTGATTAAAAAATTATATTCTAGCAATTTTTGGCTTGTTTATGACAAAGATACACTTTTTTACACTTCTTAAAATGTGTGATTCGTTTCTTGTTTAGTTTCCCTATTTCAGCAAGCTAACTCCTTTTTAGGAGCTGTTTTGATTAGGAATGTCTTTGTACTTTGGAGTCTATTTAAAGAGGCATTATTAATAAGAAGAGAAGAATAATTTTGATAGAAAAACGTGGCTTTGCCTCTCTTGCCTCTCGTGAATTTACATCACCGTTTGTGGCGTCTTCACTAGATCAAGGTTCACGTCTTCACTATTGCTACGGGTCGAAATTAGCCATCACCAAGGTTCGTGCAAGGAGTAGGTTGTGAGTTACGGTCTTCTTCATCCCAAAGTAACGACAGTGCGAGTTTGGTTAATCTCTTCACGGGATTCATATCAACTCTTAAAGGAATGACGTGGGTAGGATTTTTTTTTCATTTATTTATACTTGGGCAAAAATCAATTTAGTACTTTAGATTTGGTAAATTTTGGTAAAATACAAGTATTCCCTACCAAATTAGCTCCCAAATGCTGAATTATGAATTTCCAAATTACCAAATACTAATATTTACCAAATTTAACCATTACCAATCTTCGATTACCATTTGCACACCCCTCAGAAAATTTGGAATAGCTCCTCGCATTTTAGATGTTTTACTCTTTCCAAACAGTAGAATTTTCAATAGAAAAAATTTACTTTTCAACTATTTTTCTTGTGAGGTTTTGGTTGGCGTGGGGCGGTCACATTGTTCTTTAATTGCTAACGAATAAAAGATAGATAAGTTACTGAGCTCTACCACTTGCACTTGATCATCGGGCTTCTCAGGTCCATCGCGAATGTGAGCAATTTTTTTCTACCTCATTTTTTTTATGTAATTAAAAACTTCCCGCGCTAGGGCAGAAAGCGCTGATGTTGCTAGGTTAATGTTGATTCATGTTTACTTTAATATTTTTCTAATTGAGTAAATTACATCTGGCCCCTTGTTGTTTGGTGAATTTAACGCTGGCCCTCCTCTTATTTGCAATTCGATTAAAAAGGCCCCTAAGTTTGGCAAAATTGTACCATTTGGCCCCTGATGCCGGAATCGGAGAATTTTCTGGCGAAAAACCACGGGAAATGACGAAAATACCCTTCTTTTTAAAAAAACTTTCTTCTTCTCTCTCTTCCTATTCATCTTCTTCAACCTTCCATCGAACACCCACTCAACCAAAAAAAACCCAGCAAAAAGACAGAACCCGAAGCGGAAAATGGCCAGCCAGCAGGCCAGAGGGGCACCAGAGGGACGGGGGAGACTTGTGGAGGCTGGCTGAGGACGGAGGCGTCGAGCCCAATCACCGGAGGAGGAAAGAGAGAGGCCGTCAGGGGGGACGATGCGGGCAGAGCGGAGGGTTGTACATGGGAGGGATAGGCGACCACCGGCGTGTTCGTCTGGACCAGGGGAATCTCGGGAGGAGGTCTGATCGGAGAGTCGCGGCCAGGAACGGCGGCGCGCGGCGTTGGCGATCTGGAGCTCCATAAATGGCAAATCGCGATTCCAGGCAGCCCACGGTCGGACGAAGGCATCAGAGGAACCGGCTGAGCATGCTGAGCAAGGATCTGGGCTCCGATCCGAAGGTAGAGGGTGGAGCACCGTCACCAGCGTTGTTTTTTATTTTTAAGTTTTTCCGGCGAGGACCGTCACCGACGAGTTCTTCCGGCGCTGGTTTGGTCATTACTCTTGGTTTTTTTTTGTTTTTAAGTTTTTTTTTTATTTTTTAGCGTAAGGACATTTTCGTCATTTCCCATGGATTTTCGCCGGAAAATTCTCCGATTCCGGCGTCAGGGGCCAAATGGTACAATTTTGCCAAACTTAAGGGCCTTTTTAATCGAATTGCGAATAAGAGAGGGGCCAGTACTGTTAAATTCACCAAACAACAGGGGGCCAGATGTAATTTACTCTTTTCTAATTACTAACGAAATAATCCACATTCATTCCATGAACCCAAGCGGCGGTCATCTCGAAGCGGAAAGGAAACGTGGCTGTCTAGATGAGTTTTCTAGCAATTGCAGGCTACCACAGCCAAAAATAAATAAATGAGAGTCGACTCTCTCTCTTTCCTCTGACTTGGGCCCTGTGCCATCTTCCTCTTTTTTCCACCGCCTTCAACCTTTTCCCTTCCTCTTGTACCTATCTCTCCATCTCTGGCTTTCTCCGGCTCAGTCCGGCTTGCTCCGGCCTCGTCCGGCTTTCTCCGGCCTCGTCCGGCTTTCTCCGGCTCCGTCCGGCTTTCTCCGGCTCCGTCCGGCACTCTCCGGCTTGTCCGGCTCCTCCTCAGTCCTCGCCTTCACCACCCAGCAGTCCACCAATCCTCGCCTCCGCCTCGCCTCAGCCATCCACCCCCTCCGCCTCGCCTCAGCCATCCACCCCCTCCGCCGTCCTTCAATCGTCCAGCCTTCCACCAGACCTCGCCTCCGCCTCACCCAGGCCATCCAAGCCGTCCTCGACCTCGCTTCCACCTCGCCCGGCCTTCCTCCAGCCACGACCTCGCTTCCACCTCGCCCAGGCCTTCCTCCAGCCCTCGCCTCAGCCGTCCACCAGCCCTCGCCTCAGACTCGCCTCCGCCTCGCCTCCTCCTTCGCCTCGCCTCAGCCCTCGCTTCAGCCCTCGCCGCCTCGCCCAGGCCGTCCGTGCCTTCCACGTCCTCGCCACAGCCTTGCCCCAACCTTCCTCCTGCCCTCGCCTCCGCCGTCCTCCAGCCCTCACCTCCGCCTCGCCTCTGCCTCTGCCGTCGCCTCCGCCTCGCCTCAGCAGTCCTGGCCGCCACGACCTTGCCTTTGCCGTCCAAACCGAGGGGTTGGGGATGCAGGGTGTGTGGTTTTCGGGGTTGGGGAGGTTGGATGTGTGGGCCGTTTGTTCTTTGGTTGCTGGGCTTGGTTGTCTTATGCTTACTGGGCTAGTTTGCATTTTGCTTATTGTGCCTCTTAGTATTTTGCTTGTTTCCCTTCATTGTTGCTTGTTTTCGCTTTTGCCGGCTCTGTTTTCCTTTCGAATTTTGTTGCTTGTCCAATGGGTGTGGGAGGAGAAATTTGTCTCGGTCGATTCACGTCGACCT
The DNA here is from genome assembly GCA_012979155.1 of Hypericum perforatum. NCBI lineage: Eukaryota > Viridiplantae > Streptophyta > Magnoliopsida > Malpighiales > Hypericaceae > Hypericum > Hypericum perforatum. Next base: position 3,634 of record SOPF01016705.1, read on the forward strand.
TGGCTCTCTGCTGAGTGTATCTTGTATACACTCAGTTGCCCTCTCGACTTTGTCTTGAGTTTCTCTTACCGAACTTCGTTTCGGCAGATTTCGCCTCGATCGATGGTCCTAGGACCTTTTCGATCGCCCTTCGTCCCCGTCCTGTGCCTCCTTGCACTTGTTGGATCGGTTTCAATTTTTGATCGGCTTTCTTATTTTGTGCTTGCGATCATTTTGTTTCGTCTTGTAACCTCGTTTATAATATAATGTGTGTGTTCTACCCCTAAAAAAAAAAGATGAGTTTTCTAGTATGAATGATTGAAAAATGGTTTGAATCACTTTTTAAATCTCATAGAACTATGTAAATATTGGTCATACAACAAGTAATAAAATGAATCTTTACCGTAAAAGGATGATTTTAGCAAAATGTTGAATACAAATTTAAGGATTGAAAACACACCAGAACAAAATTCCTTAAAAAAGATGCCGACTTTTTATATAAAGATCATAAAAAAGAGTATTATTTTTTTATAAAACATAATATTCAAACATTCTTTTTATGATAAATCAAAATTTGAGCTATGTATTTTTTTTAAAAAAGTGATAATACTTTTTAACATATATTTAATAATATTATATTTTAGCTAAATGATTATCTCTTACTTTTAGTGTACTGTAGGATTAAAAAATGCATAACGTGGTGCATATCTTATGCTATTTGTTATCTGTTTTCTGGGTCATTATGTTTGGGGTGTATATTGAATTGAAATGACTATCGTGGGTTACGTCTAATTAATTTGATGGAAGCAATGCACACAAATTATTAATTAATTTGATGACAGTAATTTGAGAATTTCTGTTTGGGTCATAGTCTTGTTTTTGTTTTAACATTGTTTCTACGTAGTTGGCTACTGAACCAAAATTAAGTTCAATTTCTTCGGCCCGTCCCGAAGATTCAATGATGATATTAGATTAGCCTATTTTTTAATGTAAATATTTTTACACCAATACAATGTCAAAATTTAAACTATAAATATTTCACTTATTTACAACACTTAGTGCCATTGGAATACTAGGTTTTTTTTTTCGGCCTCATTCTAAATGTTAAAATGTGCAAAACATGAGTAAACTGATTTTCATATCTTCTATTTTTTTTCAATTTTTTTTGCAAGATGACGGTTTACATGCACATGTTTTTTAAAATTTCTCAAAATCCCATTATTACTTGTACATAGATCATGTTTTCAATATCAACTTCATATTGACTTGTATTTTCTATGTGATTGGCTATTAATAGATATAAAATTGCTTAAGTATAAATGGATAGTTTGAAAGGGAGACATGGCACAATATTCTTGCGAGAATTTAATTATATAGAGTACCTTTTGTCCATACCCATAATTTTATTTTTTTATGTAAAAAATATTTTTTCTCTCTTAATTTGACTTTTTTACGACAAAATTATTGCACTCTTATAACTTTTTATCTTCTAAATAATTTTAGGTGTAAATTTGTGTGCACAGTCAGTCTCGTATGAGACATTAATACTAAAGCCATCTTGAATATTAAGTAGCATATGAGTCATTGACTATCACCTACATTAGCTTGAGTGGTAAGACTTATGAATTTGAGCATAGTGGCGCTCCATCATTAAAGTTGGTATATGTCGAATAAGACTTCCACTCACAATTGATGAAGATGGGCGTCACCCATACCAAATAAAAAAGACAACAAAATGTAAACAATAAACAAAACAACATGTATGTTTAATGTATAGAAAGAAATTATCTTTTCTTTAACAAACATTGATTTTATTGACTATCACTTACAAGTTATAATTTTAGGTTATGTACGTGATGCATGATTATATTTTGAAAAGATTAAGCATAACTTTGATATTTTTAATTTTGTTATAAAAGCTCCGCCAATTAGGGTTCTTATACCATATATATCGTTACTCCAAGAATTTGATGGATCATGGGTTACTACACATTTAATTTTCTTTTGATTTTCAAGAGTTTTTATTCCAAATGACTTGACAAAAACTCCGATTAATCGATATGCCATTCAAATCTTGGGCGACAATAAAGATGAAGTTTAGACCAAGTATTGGATTATAAAAAATTCTTGGGGGAAAGTTGGGTAATGTCATTTAGATACAATGTAATAAGCATAATCTAATGACACATTTTTTAGTAATTTATATTTTTTCATATTTAATTAGAAATAAATTTGAAATTTTTATAACTATTTATTCTATTTAATACAATATCTCATATATTCTATTTGGCTAATTGTTCATCATACATACATATTATATGATAAATTTGCTTTCTCAAAAGATAAATATGCCTAATATGTATAAATCTAGTCTATATATGGCTAAAACATATTGTGAAATTTCTATAGGAAATTTTGTTGTTGTGATAAATCATGTGTTAATTTGTTAATTTTATTTTTTTGTTGTGAGAAACTCTTTCACTTTTCATTTTATCATATTCTAATATTTCTTAAATACTTGTATATTCACTCTCACAAATATATGTTTTTCTTATTTTACATTGTGCATATCATCACAAGTACAACATAGGCAATCTTGATATTTTTTTTCAACTAGTACGCACTATATTTATTGAAGTCTAGTTGTGCACCATTAATGAAATTTTGAAGACATTATATTGTATAACATACAATTGGACTTATCTTTTCAAGTGATAAGGATGTGAGACGAGCCAAATCAAAGAAAAAATGGCAACAATTATGAAATATAAAGTAAACATTAGTCTAGTTAACTTCTAATTCATATTTATTTTCTTTTGTGCAAACTTTATTCTTGATCACTAAAAAATTATTATTCACTGTCGACATGTTTGAGATGATTATCCTTAAGAAAAAGTCACCAAGCAATATTTTTTGTAAATCATCAAGCAACAAAACTAATCCAAATCATTATCAGCCATAATTCAAATAAGAGATACATAAAGTATAAATTTTTATTTAAAATGATAAAGAATAAAATAGCCACCATGATTAAATCACTCTCTACCTGTTTATATTTTCATAACTTTATATTGTTATCAATTGCACAGTGAATAATTTTTCCTACATATACGACCTGGAACAACTGAATAAATTTTAGTGCATTAATGGAGTAAAAATATAAAATAAAAGCTATAAACAAACCATTTTTTGCTTCGAGTTTCATAATTGTTGCCTTTTTCTTCTTTAATTTGGATCAAATTCTATCCTCATTGTTCTTAAAGGAAAGTCTGGTAGTTTATAGATATCGATATACTGTCAACAAAGATGGACAAACACTAGTCTTGTCAAACTTGTGTATCTTGAATTAGTTAAGCAAGCGTTTAGGGGACAATTCTCAGCGAGCAATGAGCATGAGTCTCAAGATTAAAGATAGCCTCTGATGCTAGTGAAAGCGTCCGAGTGCATATATACCTAATGCTATTGAGAAAATAGAAAAAGTGATAGATAGACGTGTGTAAATCTAAATTAAAAAACAAGATATGATAGGTTGATTAATTTATTTGGTAAACTTAATGAATACATTATGAATTGCATAATTAACTTAAAATACTATTCACATGATTATTATTATTATCATCATATTCTAATTTATTTATTTTGTTAAATTATTCTAAAATATCAAATAACAATCTTAGTAGTGTATGCTCATATTGTATTTGATTATTACCTTTTATGGTGAAAAATTCATAAATAATAACTTCTAAAGACTTGTCAAAAACTATAATGAATCGATATGTCATTCAAATCTTGGGCGATAGTAAAGATGAAGTTGAGACCAAATATTGGATTATAAAAAATTCTTGCGGAAAAGCTAGGGTAATGTCGTTTAGATAGAATGTAATATGCATAAGCTAAAGACACATGTTTGGTAATATTCATTTTTTCATATTTAATTAGCAATAAATTTGATATATTTATATTATTCTATATAATACAATATCTCATATATTCTATTTGGCTAATTGTTCATCATACATAATATTATATCGTAAATTTGCTTTCTCAAAAGATAAATATCCCTAATATATATAAATTTGGTATACATATGGCTGAAACATATAGTGATATTTCCATAGGAAATTTTGTTGTTGTGATAAATCAGGTCTAAATTTGTTAATTTTATTTTTTTGTTGTGAGGAAATCTTTCACTTTTTAGTTTATCATACTCTAATATCTTTTAAATACTTGTGCATTCACTCTCACAAATATTTCTCTCTTATTTTACATTGTGCATACCATCACAAGTACAACATAGGCAATCTTGATTTTTGTTTCAATTGGTACGCAATATATTATTGAAGTCTATTGGTGTTTCATCATTGAAATTTTGAAGACATTATATTGTATATCATAAAATTGGAATTACCTTTGCAAGTGATAGGGATGTGATACTATCGAAATCAAAGAAAAATGGCAATGATTATGAAATATAAAGTAAATGTTAGTCTAGTTAATTTCCATCTCATATTTATTCTCTTTTATGCAAACTTTATTCATGATCACTAAAAAATTATTATTTCTTGTCGGCATGTTTGAGATGATTATCCTCATGAAAAAGTCACCAAGCAAATTAATTTTGTAAATCATTAAGCATTAAAACTAATCCATATCATTATCAGCAATAATTCAAGTAAGAGATACATAAAGTATAAATTTATTTAAAATGATAAAGAATAAAATAGCCATTGCGATTAAATCACTCAATGCCTATTTATATGTTCATAACATTATATTGTTATTAATTGCACGGTGAATAATTTTTCTTTACATAGAATAAATTTTAGTGCAATGATGGAGGATAAATATAAAATAAAAGCTATAAACAAACCATTTTTGGGCTTCCATCTTCAGAATTGTTGCTAATTTCTTCTTTGATTTGGATCGAATTCCATTCTCATTGCTCTTAAAAGAAAGTTCGGTAGTTTGTAGATATCGATATACCACTGGCAAAGAAGGACAACCACTAATCTTGTCAAGATTAAAGATAGCATATGTGATACTGGTGAATGTGTATGTGGCATAAGTTTTTGAAAAATAAGGAAAAAAAGTTTAAGTCCAAGTGCATATTTACCTAAACTTATTGAGAAAATAGGAAAACTAATAGATAGCAATTTGTAAATCTGAATTAGAAATAACATATGACAAGTTGATTAGTTTATTTGGTAAACTTAATGAATACATTATGAATTGCAAAATTAACTTAAAATACTATTCACACAATTATTATTATCATTATATTCTAATTTATTTGTTTCATAAAATAATTCTAAAATATCAAATGATGATCTTAGGAGTGTATGCTCATATCGTATTTGATTATTACCTTTTGTGGTGGAAAATTTGTAAATAATAACTTCTAATGACTTGACGAAAACTCCGATGAATCGATGTCATTCAAATCTTGGGTGATAGTAAAGATGAAGTTGAGACCAAATATTAGATTATAAATTTTTTTTAGGGAAAATCTGGTGTAATGTCGTTTAGATAGAATGTTATATGCATAAGCTAATCAGACATTTTTTTGGTAATTTATATTTTTTATATTTAATTAGCAATAAATTTGATATATTTATAACAATTTATTCAATATAATACAACATCTCATATATTCTATTTGGATAATTTTTCATCATACATACTATATCATAAATTTGTTTTCTCAAAAGATAAATATGCCTAACATGTATAAATCTAGTCTATATATGGCTCAAACATATTGTGATCCTATAGGAAATTTTGTTGTTGTGATAAATCAATTCTCAATTTGTTAAATTTTTTTTTGTTAGGAACTCTTTCACCTTTTAGTTTATCATATTCTAATATTTGATAAATACTTGTGCATTCACTCTCTTCAAATATTTTTTTCTCTTATTTTACATTGTACATACCATCACAAGTACAACATATGCAATTTTGATTTTTTTTAAACTGGTATGCAATATTTTTCTTGAAGTCCAGTGGTGCTCCATCACTGAAATTTTGAAGACATGATAATGTATAACATACAACTTGATTTACCTTTGCAAGTGATGAGGATGTGATACGATCCAAATCAAAGAAAAAATGGCAACAATTATGACATATAAAGTAAATATTAGTCTAGTTAACTTCTAATTCATATTTCTTTTCTCTTGTGCAAACTTTATTCTTGATCACTCAAAAATTATTATTTCCTATCGGCATGTTTGAGATGACTAGCCTCATGAAAAAATAACCAAGCAAATCATTTTTGTAAATCATCAAGCAATAAAACTAATCCATATCATTATTAGCAATAATTCAAGTAAGAGATACATATAGTATAAATTTATTTAAAATGATCTAGAATAAAATAGCTATCGTGATTAAATCAATTAATGCCTATTAATATTTTCATAACTTTATATTGTTATCAATTGCACGGTGAATAATTTTTCCCTACATATACGAGTTGGAACAACTGAATAAATTTTAGTGCATTGTTGGAGGATAATATAAAATAAAAGCTATAGACAACCTATTTTTTGGGCTTCCAACTTCAGAATTGTTGCCGATTTCTTTTTTGATTTAGATCGAATTCCATCCTCATTGCTCTTAAAGGAAAGTCTCGTAGTTTGTAGATATCGATATACCGTCGGCAAAGATGGACAACCACCAATTTTGTCAAACTTGTGTATTTTGAACTAGTCAAGCAAGCGTTTAGGGGATAATTCTGAGCTAGCATGAGTCTCAAGATTAAAGATAGCCTCTGTGATGCCAATGAACGCGTATGCGGCACAAGTTTCTAAAAAATAAGGAGAAAATTTTTGAGTTCAAGTGCATATATACCTAAGTTATTAAGAAAATAGAAAAATTGATAGATATCAATTTGTAAATCTAAATTAGAAGATAACATATGATAGGTTGATTAATTCATTTGGTGAACTTAATGAATACATTGTGCATAATTAACTTAAAATATTATTCACATTATTATTATTATCATCATATTCTAATTTATTTATTTTGTTAAAATATTCTAAAACTATCAAATAATGATCTTAGGAGTTTATGCTCATATTGTATTCGATTATTGCTTTTTATGGTGGAAAATTTGTAAATAATAACTTCTATTGAAATTGTAAATCCAACCATTATTTTTAAAACAATTACAATAGTGTTGTACAACGGTTATTAAGAGGTGCTAATTGCTCTATTTAAACCGTAAAGGATACTAGGACTCTAGTTTTTTGATTATGTATTACAACTATCCTAATTACCATGAGTTTTTACAAATAGTTTAAGCAAACATTGAGTACGAAACATATAAGATATAAAACAATATTGATTAAATTTGTATAATACGATAATTTGTTGAGAATCTCACTAATTACAAAGTGTATTTGTCTATTAGTGTAAAAAATCATCAACTCATTTTTTTAATAATTTCATTTACAGATTAAATTTAAAAAATAAGAAATTTTAGCAAAAAATAATAAAGAGATATTACAAAATATATATTACCTGACTTGTGAGTGGCTAAGATGGCATACTTCAACCAGTGTACTCCAGTTCTGTAAAAATTAAAATTAAGAAAATCAATTGACTATTTTATTAATCCCAAAAATTAAATAATTTCTGGTCAAAAAATCAAAAATCAACAAGAGCTTACTTCTAAATGAAGAACAGCCTCCAGTCGTAGAAGAACGATCCCGTGGACTCGGCCGAGGAGTTGGTCGGCGGGGAACCAGTTAATGGTTCCAGTAGTTACCTTCAAATCTCCCGATGGGTCCGAAGGCTTGGAGCCAGGTCGCGTCCGTTCAGGTGCCATCTGCACTTCCTTTGGGCTTGTTGTGAGCGTTATGGTGTCAAAGAAAGACCCACCCACTTTCAGAGACTCAACTTTCTCGGAGAGCCTACATTAGGAGCATATAAACCAAAAGAGGAGAGGAGATGAGATGAGAAGAGAAGAGAAGAGAAAAATGAGTAAGGACTTGGTTGGCAAGTAAATAGTGACCGTACAGGTTTAGTGCCTATTTGATTGTTTTTTAGGTTAAGTGGTAAGTTAGAAAAATAAATTTACTTTTTTCTATTTTTTTTTATAAAAACACTTTGGCAACGACATGTTGTGTGGCAAAATTTGAATTTAATATTTTTCTAAAATTATTTTTTAAATATTTAATTTCAGTTTAGTACTAGTCGTAAGACCAGTATTTAATATATCTAATCTTTAATAGATCTTTAATATATACTAATAATCTATACTTAAGTTGATGACTAATGTACACAGCTGTCATGCTGTCATCAAATTACTTAGACGTAAATGAATGTTATTCCAATTTAATTAAGTTTTTAAAAGAAGGTATTCAGTTGAAGTATTAAGAATAAAAGAACGTATTATTTGGAGTGGTGTCTGGTAAAAATTTGAAAGTAGTCTTAAACGAATTTGATAATACTTTACTTTGATTAGGTTATCATAAAAAATACTCTTGTACCCTATAATCAAATTTCTTAGACATTACGTATCTCAGAATATACCAAACAGACAGACCACCTAAAAGGGAAAGTCACTGATAAAATAATAGGCTGGTATACCACATTTACAGAGAAGCTAAGTAGCTAACCACCGAAGAAATTGAAGAATGAAAATGGCTATTGTTTTATGATGAATAAGTGACTTTGTATTAATAAATATATATTTACACCTTAGTACAAGCTACAGACAATGTGACTGTCCCAATACAATCATTACACAACAGTGTGCCGACAGACAAAGAGTGTTCAATTACTTAAAAATATGTATATTTATATAATATTATATATGCAATGTATAACAATGTTCAATGTAAATGGTTAAACCACATGGAGTTGGACATGTGGACTGCCAGTCTACCCGTGCAAAGAACGAATTACACTAAATTAGGCAAATGACCTACCCACTTAGCATGGTCCCTCGGTCAATTTTCTACCTCCATGCAAAACGACCCGATAAAAAAGTTATTCACCGAATACGGTGGGTCCCCCAAAATAAGTAAAAACCTGTGGGTTTACCACATCTTAGATAAATTCAATATATTTTTTGGAGATATAAATAAATTGAATATATATAAAAATCACATATTCACAAAATATATTAAATAATATTTAACTCTTCATATCCAAAATTTGTATAAAAAATATAAACAACAATATCCATGGGCGCATGGGGGAACCATATTAAAATTGCCTCCACTTAAAAAATTTTGTTTCATAATTATGTATATTTTTTAATGTATAAATTCATAAAAATTAAAATCTGACCTTATTAAAAAATTAATTAACTTACAGTATATAAATCGTCCCTAAATTTTTTGGGTGCTGCTTGAGCGCAGGGGCGGACCCATATTAAAATTGTCCCCACTTGAAAAAAAATATTTAATAATTATGAATATTATTAATATATATTTTATAAAAAATTTTAAAAGGACTTCATTAAAAATTAATCAACTTAGAGAGTCCTAAATTTTTTGGCTGCTGTGCGCGTGATTATGAGCATAAACAATATACATATTTGCCGTTGTTTACGTACAAGCCAGCCATGTCAAATGAATGAAAGAACCCAGATACTCAGAAAACATGCTCGGGTGGGGGCTCGACGTTAGAAGAAAAAGGGGGAACGCCATACCTACATAGAAGAACCGCTGTTCGCTGGACACTTTATCAGCCAAATAATCTGCTCAAACGTTTGTGTCGGGG
>SOPF01016742.1:0-15811 GCA_012979155.1 Hypericum perforatum
AGCTTACTAGATCCTGCAAAAAGCTAAAGAAAGTAATAAATTCAAATCATACTAGGAAGTAAAATCCGGGCGGCTGAAAGAGAGTAAATTTCAGTACTCCATTATAAATATTTTTGTCCTGCACAGATGGTCAAACCATTTCAGATGAGTCCTTCATCAAACCTGGGAAGTCTCGACTTATACAGCTTAGAATTTGTACTTATGTGCTCTTTTCTGGGGGAACCGTAACCGGCTTCATTAAGATGCCATGTGTTACCCCTGGCCATTTGCACCTGTGCCGATTTTCACGATGTCTTTTGTTGAGGGAATAAGTAGCAGTAGTGTTATTTTGGGAAAGTGAAGCACTAGTTCAAAGATGACAGAAAGCATTGGAGACAAGACAACGATTCCCATTGCCCTTAGACTGTCCGTAGTTTGATTTGCCTGTTGATGGAAAAGTTTATTGTCTGAAGCTTTATTTGCTGAATGGTGTCTAATTCAGCATGTCACTATAACCTTTTTTCTTGCAGTGCCAAAAGAGGAGCTCATCGCCCCATTATGAATCTTCATGAACGAAGTTTAAGTGTTCTTGCATGTCGGTATGTGGACGAGGTCATAATTGGTGCGCCACGGGAAGTGTCTAAAGACATGGTTAGTACATGGTTCACTTCTGAATATCATGAATTCCTTTCTTACCCCTCTTCCTCCTCCACCCCTTTCATCTTATCAGCAGATGCTTTGTTAGCTCCTGAGTTGGTTGTTTATGTGACGGTTATTTAAAATTGTAGCCCTCTCTAGTGTTAGGTTCTGGGATCCATACTAGTGTCGCTCTGACAAATCTTGCAACAAAGACTGAAGAATACATCTTCCTTTATTTGTCCATTTTCAGGGCCTAAGGGTAGATACTTAACCAGCCAGTATTCACAATTTACTTGCTATTCCATTGCTTTTTTCCAGTTTGTTAATGTCTTAATGTGCATCTCTGAGGTCTGACATCCGTAACTTGCCTCCTGCAGATTACCACCTTCAACATCTCTTTCGTAGTCCATGGAACAGTAGCAGAGAACGATGATTACAAGGATGTAAGTAGTCACAAATACCGTTGGCCCCATCAATTTTTGTTGATGCCCATGCATATTGTCACGTGATTTTAATTGTTGTGTTGTTACAGGAGACAGACAATCCTTATGCAGTCCCTATTAGCATGGATATCTTCAAAGTTTTAGAAAGCCCTTTGGATATCACTACCAGCACAATAATCAGGAGGATTGTAGCAAACCAAGAAGCATACCAGGTCTGTTTGCTTCCTGGAAAATTTATCTGTACTCTATTGTTATGTTACCAACAGAAACTCAAAATTGTCATATGATTGGTTGGATCACTATTTTTGAAGTAGAAAGAGCAGAAACTACCGAAGTAGCGAAAACAGAGACGTGCCAGTTTGAGGAAGCTTTCTCAATCTTATAAAATTTTCTGTTCGACATGGGTGCAACGTATCCTGGTGGCTATCCAACATGGCTTTAGCAACTAGGGCTGTTGGCTCAATCTTTAAACACTAGGATTAAAATGCTACGCTCCGTGTGTGTTGATCAACCTGGAGCGTCGATTAAGTGTAATTGTTAAGAGTATGAAACGCAAATTGACAAATTGTTGTGACAAGTTGTTGTGCCTGCTTTGTTGCCGACTCCAAACTGACAAATTGTGTTCTATGTTGTGCAGAAACGCAACGAGAAGAAAGCAGAAAGTGAGAGAAGGTATTATGAGGACAAGACATTTGTTACCGGTGATTGAGTGTTCAGGTTTTCTTCTATGGCAGTACTTGCTTATTATAGATTAGGTGGTACTTACGTTATTTGCATTGTAACTTATGGTTGTCATCCGATACCGTAGATTACACGAATTCTACCAGAGCATTTTGTCGGCAATTTTCGGTTCTGTTCTTCGAGCCATAAAAAGGTTTAGAAACTATGAAATTCTGGCCGTTGAATGTAGAATCTCACGGACCTTGGAATATTTTTGTTAGAGAAACAATGTTGTCTGCGTGATTCTGCCGAAGGCCTCATGTTGCAACGGATGAGAGTTGAATGATCCAGATTCTAAAAAAATTTATTAATCGAGACAAAAAGAAAGCCCTCTGCAGTAGTTAGCGGGTGTTTCGTATATTTGTAAAACTACTCGTTTCGATTTGTATCCATTTTGAGAATTTAACTAAAATTTCTACCCAAAAGTAAAAAAAACCATCGGCCGTAGCTAGCGGAAGATCCGAAGCTGTAGATGTTTTGGGAAAAATTACGGGCATGACCACTCAATATTATATGCCAAAATAAATGGGGACACAGCAATAAGAGTTTTCTAATTAGTAAGGGATTTGAATTCGTTTTAACTAATCTTTCCTACACGCTATGATGCTTGTGGGAGTTCGTACATATATAAAGCAAAGGATTTCCTCCGTTGACTAAGAACCGGATACGGTTAAGAGGAACATGAAGCACAGTTGCAGGTCTTTGGCACAAAAGCGCAGACCCCAAAGGGTTTGTTGGGGAGATGGCAGTCGATGCCAAAGCAACATGACATGGTGGCGCAGTTGGTGGTCGAGGCGCAGCACTTGCATAGCAGGCATAGCTGGAAAGGGGCCAGTTCCCTTCGTCGGATCTCCGAATGCTCGCCACCCACGATGCGCACAAGGTCGTTGCGTCCTACCAACTGCTGCACCTGGTACTCGTCGTTTGCTTCCATCTTCGCAGGCCTGAATACCTCTCCTCCTCCTCCTCCCCCCAGTGTTTCCGTTGCCGAGACCCCTGCGTCAAGTTCGTAGGTTACAATCATCAATACAGAGCATCAACCGAAGCCGGAAAATCAACACACAAGTGACCGTCGACACTTTGACTTACCGGATGCAGTAATAATGAAGGGAGAGAATAGTAGAAATAGCAGGGGGAGACTCATGGTTTGAAGCATCCAAGGAACATTGGACACCAAGTTTGCAAGAAAGTTAAAACTATGTACTACACTTCTAAAGAAAATTAAGGCAGCGCAACAAGACAAGCCTTCTTCTTTCCCCACACGTTCGCATTCACATGATATTAAGTTCGAGTCGGAATAATTATCTAACTGTGTGGTGTAGATTTGCTTGACAAAAATTGGTGGGTCAAACATTTGCTTGGATTTTGGATGTAACCTGCTAATAATCTTGGGCAATATTACATATATTTATGTTCTTACGATACTAAAACCGACGAGATAAGAGCCTCGATAACGATAGACAAAAATGAACAACGATCAAATTGCGGTCTTAATCAACAATAAAGTCGCAAAAGTACTTTACATTTGCTTAGCTTAATTAGCTGGTGGATCCAAGTGAAGCCACCTTCACTTCACCTGGTCCTAGTAGCTCTCGAAACAATAAGAGCTGCTTTCAAGTATCAGATGATTCGATCCATTGCATATGAACTTTGCTACAGATTAGTGTAAACATCAAACACGGCAGAAGTGGGACAACTGTACACAACACATACAAAATGGTAAATGCACTCAATATCCAGCAATCGAACGAGAAGATTCCCGGAAAATGAGTATGCAGTTGGGTGCTCATCTGACCCTGCAGGCTGCAGGGCCGCCAGGGGATGTGTAGTTTGGATTAGGAGATCGACAACCAGAGCCCGGGCCAACATTCTGAACAAATCTACGACGACTACGGTGATCTGGGACTGCTCCGAAACCTCTGTTACTACTTAGGGTAGCGGCCAATGATGAGGAGGTGCTTTCGGTACCAGCGTCATCACTACACTGCAGAGGTTCCAAAGTTTCGACCACATCACTCATCAAGGGCCGTGCCTTGGGATTTTGGCTCAGACAATAGTAGGCTAAACTGCAAGCTTTCTGCGCTGCCCTTACAGAGTACTGATCCTCCAATCTAGGGTCGATTATTTGTAACAGCTTTCTCTTATCGTTTAACTTTGGTCGGGCCCAGTCCACCAAGCTCTGCTCCCTGCTAGGTCTGGTCTTGTCGACAGACTTTCTTCCTGTCAACAGCTCCAAAAGAACAACACCGAAACTGTAAACATCACTCCTAGCTGTGAGGTGACCTGTAGTTCGCACAAAACTCGGTTCAGATGAGTCTCCAGACCGGAAATGCTAAATGTATGGTTAAGCACAATACAGATTTGATTGCACTGCATATAAAGAAATCTTCAGTGAATGTGCAGGAGTGATGATCTAGAATAGTTCCGATCATGCCCCTTATGAAAACATGAAGGCGTGCCATCTCAACCGACCACCAATGGTGTAACTGGTAGGACGGGACCAGGCCAGAGAAAGATTGGAGGAGATGCATGTGCTAGTATTGATACCGCCACACTTTAATCTAGCAGTGTTCGAGGAACTTGCAAAAAAGGAGTGAGGAGTAAAATATCTGAAAGTTAGAAGAAGGAATACCAGTCATTACATACTCCGGTGCAGCATAACCATAAGTACCCATTACTCGAGTTGATACATGAGTCTCATCCCCCTGGGGTCCCGCCTTTGCAAGTCCAAAATCAGAAAGCTTGGCTGTATAGTCCTGGGGAACCAAGTGTAGGCACAGAGAGAAGGCAGCGATATTAACAACCCAGAGGAAAACACATAGTGTTCTGTCTCGAGTATTAATATGTAGTCGTATCAAAAAGGTCGGTCACTTACAGAATCCAACAAAATATTGGAGGTTTTGAAGTCTCGGTAGATAACAGGCCTATCAGCATTGTGAAGAAAAGCAAGTCCTTTGGCAGCACCAAGAGCAATCATCATTCTTTTGGCCCATGGTAATGGAGCTGTTGCTTCTGCACGACTCAAGAAATGCCACGTCAAACCAAGTTAGCCCAAAACCTTATCAGAAATGCAAAATAACAAAATCCTGGCAGTAAATAGCAGCTGAACCCATCAAATACTAGAGACATTGCTTCATGGGATAGAACTAGAATAACCCACATCATGCAGTAAGTTATTTAGGGAATGTGTTGCCCTCTGAGAGAAAAACTTCATAACTAGCTCAAAGATTTACTGCCTAATAGACCATAGACATGACTGTAGGTAAGTAAAGAATTAGATTATCCCCACAAGACACGGCGAGCAGAGCCACTTAATAGTTGTTAATATAAAATTCCATACTCTACCCAAAACCTTACGGTAATGAGTAGACGGATCTTCCACAGTTATAAACAGGCCCAACACACTTGCCACTTCGATACGATATTTTCTCCAACAGGTCATTTGATGCTAAGGCAATGTCGGTCCCTATCCACAGAAAGATTTCCAAAATGCATTTTCACGAGAGACCAATTCGCAGGCGTCACTGATCATGACTTGCAATGACATGACAGATCCCGTAACTGAAAAAACGCACACGAAACAGAGCGAGCTTGGGAATGTGCAATGCAAGGGGGAAAGGATAGAGGCGTACTGCGGAAGAGGTGGTTCTCGAGGCTTCCACGGAACATGAACTCGTAAACCAACAGACGATGATCATCCTCACAGCAGTAGCCAATCAACTTGACAAGATTAGGGTGCCGAAGTTGACCAAGGAAGTTGACTTCCGTGAGCCATTCGCGGTGACCCTGAAGGCCCTCCTTGTTGAGGACCTTAACGGCGACAGGAAGCGACTTGAGGCCGACGCGGACGTTCTCGTCGATGTAGCCCTTATAGACGATCCCGAACCCGCCCTCCCCGAGAATGTAATCGGAGCGGAAGCTCTTGGTGATGGTCTCGAGCTCGTAGAGGCTGAAAGGGATTACGTGCGTGTAAAGGAGGGAGTTACTACTGCTCCTGACGGAGTAGTAGTCCGGCGTCAATGACGGGTCCGGCAGGCTCAGATCTGACCGGCTCCGCCTCTTGTTCGGCGACGCCGCCGCCGCTAAAATGCGCAGCTGCTGCTCAACTGCAAAAAGAAAAACCATATCTTTTTAATTCGAGGTCTCGAGTTCAAACAATTGGGAAATAACCGAAAGGGTAAACCCTAGATCTGACCTTGGGCGGTGGTGACGACAGCGGATTCCTCGCGGGTGCCGCAGTTGCCCATGGTGGTTGGTTGGTTGGTTGGTCTCTCTACTTGTGGAGTGGCATCTAGAGAGAGAAGATAGAGAGAGAGAGAGAGAGAGAGAGAGAGATTGCGGCTAATTTTGGTGGTATTAGAAAGTATTAAGGAGCTTAATTAGTGATGTATAAAGCAAAGTTTTTGGTTCTGCTTAGAAATGGTATTTGATTATAGAATAGAGAATAATGGATTCCGTTGGTCCCTTTTGGTGATGGAGGTGGTGGCTACCTGTAATTACCGGATAGGCGCCTTCTTTTTACTTTTTATAGGACGATAAGATAACTGAAAATTCGTTTTTTACTGTACTGACATTCAGACATTTAGTACTCTCCGTGAAGTCCAGTCAGTTAAAATTGTAATAGTGACAGCGCATTGTCATAGATATTTATAAGTGATAGATACCGTTAATATGATTGAGGTGGTAAACACAAAATTTATCAAATGGCAAATCTCTTAGTTCCTAGTATTAATTATAATATTCTATGGGGTCCATGTTTTTTGAAAAATTATTTAGTCATGCCTGTATTTAAAAAAAATATTGATCTCGGGTTCTTGGTTAAGTTCAACACCCATTTTTTCATTTTTTGTCACGTGAAATAATTATTTTATTCTTAACAAAATGACAAATTTTCTCTTATTTTTGTCTTTTTGTGAAAAGTAAAATAGTCATTTCACATGACAAATTTTATAACTTCTGATTATGGTTATGGAATTTACGTTACCAATTAAAAGATGGAACATGAATCAAACCTATACATGGTAACCTTTGAAATAGTTGTTTAATTTTTTTTCTTCTAAGAATAGATAAATTTCAATTTTTAATATCAAATGATCATAATTTCACTAATTCAATGGTTGAGTGTGTTTTCTAAAGGTGGAACCATAGGCTCTGGGACGATTCAAAAAACTTTGACCACGATGGGAGTTCTAGTTATGTTAGAATTTCAGATTTCGAAACCATTTGGTTAGACGATTCTACTCGAACCGTGGCAAGATTGGGGGCTTATTTAATATTTATTGTGCGTGTTCCGATCCAACCCACCTCCACCCCCGTGGTTTATTATCATATACATTATTTATTTTGAGGCATCGCTACCGCACGTCTTCCCGTGGAAATAAATTAGTATTTAATGCACTCCTCCCCCAACACCACCACATGCGCCCCCGACAGCTTTGCTACTTCGGCTTCTTCACCTTTGCCCAAATTCTTTTCAACATTTTCCTTGCCTTAAAAAAGCTGTTACGCGTCATCTCGAACGCGTCAACCATAAAGCAAAAGCTATTTCATCTCAAAATCACCCCGGAATTTAGGTATAAATTAAACCCGCTACCTGACAAAGAATTTTCCAACCCAAATTTTGACATTTTTTCATTATTCAGAACTCATACCATGAAATTATAAATGTTAATTAAGTCAAAACTATGATTAATAATGTGAAACATCGTTCAAAATAGGATAAGAAATATTATCCATATCAACAATATTTATTATGTAAATATTTTATCAAAAAAATATTGAGATAACTTTAGGTTAAGCGATATTGATGTGAATTATTTAAACATAATAAAATAGGTTGTTCAATTTGACCAAAATATTTCAATTTAATCAAAATATCTCACACTCTATATAATCATGTATATGAAAAAAGGGGCAGATTAGTGGGCCGGGTAACAGAAGCCGAAAACGAAGGAACCCAAGAGAATGAGATCTTACGATTCTTACCCAAAAAAAAGGTAAATGGGCCTGGATAAGCCCAGAAGAGAAAAGCCCATGAGAAAGGCGATCTTCTTATCCAAATAGGCGAGGCGGGGGCGATGGGATGCATTTCGCCACTCACAGGGAAAGGAGGAGAGTTGGAAGTAGAAGAAAACAAAGGGAATTTAGTTATAGGGGGAACAATTGAGTGAAATGGCGGTTGAAGTGAGCTGTAGATGGAACATGACACCTCTTATGGCGGCGCTTCCGCCCCCTACAGGTGGCTCAGTCGTCCGGTTCCGCTCAGTCGACGCCTTCCGCGGCCTCACCAGCACCGGCATGGCCGCCTCCCAACCCGGCCCTCTCCTCTCCTCCCTCAGCGTCTTCGGTAACTATTATCTCTCTTTCTCTCTTTTAACTCTAAATTCATATAAAGTTCATGGTCTCTAGTTTAAAATTTAATTACTCCGCTATATCGTAATAACAATAACAAATAATGTTTTATAAAATGTAACTAATTCAGATTCGAGCGAGACGGTTTTACCTTTTCTATTAATGTAGTCTTGATGTGGCAGATTGGAGCATGGGGGAGGGTTTTCTTGTCGGGGTAAGCAATGGGGGTACGGTGTTGGCAATGAGGCACGGGAGGAAGGTTCCGAAGCTGAACCGACCTCCGGACCAGCGGCGTGCTCTACTGAGGGGCCTCACCACGCAGCTACTCAGGCACGGGCGCATCAAGACCACCCGCGCCCGTGCCAGCGCTATGCGCAAGTACGTTGACAAGATGATCACATTGGCGAAGGACGGGTCACTTCACAAGAGGAGGCAGGCTCTGGCGTTCATTTACGACAAGCAGATCGTGAGCGCTCTGTTCAATGAGGTCCCTGAGAGGTATGGGGAGAGGAATGGTGGATACACCAGGATCATTAGAACTCTCCCTCGCCGCGGTGACAACGCTCCCATGGCCTATATTGAGCTTGTCTAGGTACTCTCCCTTGCCCGAGGTCACCAAAGGTTCTTGCGGCGTGTGGATAGTTAAGTTTGATAAGCTATATTTTGTTATGGCTTCTTGGTAAGCTGCAGAAACATTGAGCAACTGCAATCTTGTTGGTGCAAATTGTGTCTCTATGATTGTTTTGAATCCTTCTGAACATTTTTCATTGCTTCAGTTATTGTGCATCTTATTCGTGGATCTCGAGGCTACCACCACGTACTTTTTCCTACTCTTTCTCGGTGTCTTTGCCCCTTGTGCTCTTGCTATTCACTCCGCCTCTGCTATCCCCTCCAAAGATATTCTTGGTTGGAAATTATCATTCCTGGCATTGTAGTTTCTGTCTCGTCTCCATCGGCTACTCAGTTGTGTTGTGAAATACGATGAAAAGTTTCATGTGAGACATATCGATGCTATTCCTTCGTCGAACTTGAACACCCTTGTTCCGCGCCCCCTTCCAGGTCAACGCAACAAGTTACTCTTCGTTAGCTATGTATCGTACTACCCAAAATATGAGACCATCTGGGAATGTGACAATGGATGCTTTTGCTTCTTTCTTCTGCAGCACGAGTTCAACCTGAGATTTCTGGTTCCTTGATTTTGCTGTTATCCTTTTGATAAGAATTATTTTCCCTTGTGGGCGTTAGGTGAGTCGTTTGAGAGGTAAACTATGGGATTTTTCTCCAGCTAGAGATACTCTGTGGCTCGTACGTAAGCAAGATTTCAACTAGTTTGCTCTACGCCCCTGCTTATGATGTTGCGATGAAGACTTGAGAGAGGTGGTGAGAAGTGCGTATAAAATTGATGCGCATTTTGTTGGATAGTGATATCTAACATATTGATTGTGGATGCGTAGTCAGACTATTAAGGTATGCAAGTCCATTATCGAGTTTTTTTCTTTAAAATTAAGGTTCTTTTAAATGTGCATGCCGCCGGCTTTTCTAGTTCGTCATCAAGCACATTAGCACAAAGAATAACAAGAGCATGATTTGTTTTAGTACGTTAAATTCGAAATTGGTTAAGCGAAAATGACTCATCCTGCAATATCTTGAGAGAATTTGGATCTCCAGCCGTGATTCGGGATTAGTTTAGCTGGCGATTCCCAAAAATGAAAGTTTCGTGCAGTTTTGGTAAATCGCGGCCATAAAGATTACCTTTGGACTCAGGCTGCCAATAGAAAGTTTGATTCGAGACGACAAGTGTGTTGTAATGGTTAATGGGCATCGAATCGTGCAACTCTGGTGGCCGAGGAAGAAGGGAGCGTAGGTTCTAACGAACTAATATGCTATCCACCGCGACCACGAGAAACCTTTTGGTGCGCGTCGCTGTCGAAACCTAACGATTCCCAGTTTAGAGAATCGCTCCATCGCTGCAGAACACCATTTAGAGAATCTTAGGTGTCATTTAAAGTGACGACTTTATCGTAAAAAAATTCGAATTTTGTACACATATACTCTGTTCGAAATGAAACTAAATAAAAGACATCGAATTTGTCAATTCAAATTGTCAAACTGAGTTAAATCTTATGTTCACATATTTACGATGTAAAAATTGCAAATTCAGGTAATTATAATTATTTAAAAAAAACTGAGTTAAACTGATGGGGACGCTGTAAACCTAATTTTTTTTCTATTCTACGACATATGTTTACAGTGATATGTACTGGTATTTATATATATAAAAAGTAATCTTTGGAAAGTTGGCGGGTGAGTTAGATCACCGATATTAGTAAGCAAGTGTATAGTCCACCAGGGTGAGGAACCCAGCATAGTCGACTGCCGACACTCGTCGCTCCGACAAGCGTTTTTGTCTTATCTTGAATCTTATATTATCCAAATCTACGAGCTAGTTTTCAAGATTAAACCTACCCAAATAATGTTTTCAAGTTCAAAGTTTTTCTGTCACCGGAAAATGAAAAATTACTCAATTTCTTACCCCCACCAGTGCTGTCCACTAGGATGACATTTCAAAGACTTTGGATGCAAACTAACTTGTCGACCCTAAAAAAACAAAATTATTAGTATGATTAGCTTTTGAATTGGATGGCCCAACTATGAACGTATTTTTAAAACCTTACGCTGTCAGAACTTTACAAAACCTGGGATTTAGGTGAGCAACAAAACATGTATGAGAACGAATAGATAATTAGTTTAATTATCGATGATATTGTTTTAATTTAATCAAGGGTCAAATTTGAATACTAAAAAATTATAATATTAAATATTTATTTTAAAAATTGTCAATTTATCCGGCTAAAATAATATAACCCACAGGTTTCATACAACTTTAGAGAGCACTTTGCACGTATGTGATAGTGGGAGCATCCGATACCTACAGCTCCCGAGTTTATATGCTTTTAAGTACAAATTAATGTCCAAAATGATAGTGGTAGGGAAGAGGTGCCACAATCCATATCCACAAGTTTAAAGCGGAGGCACCCCATGGCGGCGTTCTATTTGATCATATGTTCTCCTCCACATTTGGGACAGCTCTATAAATATTACTCGTACAGCTCTTATCACCTAGTTGGGGTCCAACCATCGCTCTCCTCTTGCATGTGAACATTATTATTTTTATTTTGGTAGTTCTTAAGTCACAACACATTCGGAATTTATCTAAACGGTTCTTCTAATGGTGCTTCGTTTTAAAAAGTTCGACGGTCCGACCTAGACCAAACCTAGGCCATTTTTCACTTAAACATGGATGGTAATTCAATAGGTTGTCAAAGATGGTTGTTCAATCGGTGGTAAACAACTAATCAGACCGGTCAATTGAAACTACAAATAAAAAAAATGTTTTCCTTTTAAAAAATATATTATTTGGTTTTATTAGATAAAAATGCTTTAATTATGCTTTTAATGTTTCTAAATTTAATTATTTTGCGATAATATAATAAAAATATAATTAATAATATATTTTGTTATTTGAAAATTTTGTGGTCCAACAAGCAACTCTATTGATAAAACTAATTGATCTGGGGAACGAGAAAATTTAGATCCTAGTTATTTAAAAAAACTTTATTAATTATAATATTCCTTACTTTTGTAAATTTTTAATTCATAGGTTTTTAAATAAATGTAAATTTTTTTATTTGGACGAACTCTAGGTGAGCCACGACTGTTATGACTTCACGAGGTGATTATTTGTGTGGCGTCTGCTTTTGCATGCCTCTTCGTGTGTGAAAAGAACCCTAAGACCACAGCTATGCGAGATTAAAAAAATTTCGAGCAAGGAAGGAATAATTTGGTTGTTATTTAGGGGATGATTTGATGAATTTTAAGTATATTTTTATGGTCATCTAAGTGAATTTTGATAGTACTCTGAAATTTGAGAAATTTTTTGGCTTAACTGAGAATAAACCGTAGAATTAAAAATCAAAAAGTCATGATTTGTACTAAACGATATAAGATCAGTCTAATTATCTTCTTGACTAAACTAATTGAGATTTATATTTAAAAAATAAAATAGAATAAATGAGAGAATTATAGAACAATGAGAGGAAGTTTTGTGAATTGATGAAAAATATTAAATGAGAATGACTTTTATTTATATAATTCCGAAACGATTTTTGACCACAAAAATTGTTTAACTTAACTTACACCATATATTGAGTATTGGATACAAATAAATTTACAAAATTATTGAAATATTAAAAAATACAAATAGAATGGTACAAAACAATACAAATAATTTTCTTTTAATTTTTTCCATTTTTCAAAAAAAATAGAAAGCTGACTAGGAGAATTTACCACATCGTCCAATCGCAAAGTCGAGTCACCCAATAACAAGCTATCGCTAAAACAGGGGTTAAGTAGCTTCCCTTACTGATCTATCGCTAAAACAGGGGTTAAGTAGCTTCACCTTCTTCGAACATTTGCCGTGATTGTTTATATCCCATTTTTAGAGGAGCTTTATTATTTCCATAGATCCCACATTTAATATCAAGAAATTTTATCGATTCCTAATTTTCTTCCACTTCAAAAATGACAAGATAAAGGGAAAGAGTTAGGTTCGGAGAGGTATGATTGGTAATAAGTATGTCGTTAAATTAAACAATGAATGTCGTATAGGAATCAATGGCGTTTCCCCCAATCTAATGACACGTGACATCCCAAAATTTTACAATGATATCTTCAAAATGGTTACATGATTTATTTTATAACTTTCAATTTTTCCTAAAGATGAATGATCATGTTGAGTGTAAGACTAATATATTAGCGTACAAAAATTTACTAATTCATTGTATTATGTATTCTTAAAGTGTATTAATCTCGCATCCATAATAATCCTTGCATGTTCATATTTATTTGATTGTATGTGCGCAAAGGCAAAGTAAATGTACAAACTGATACGATGATCTCGTTTTATGAAAATTCTAAATATTACCATAAAGTTATTCGGTTATGACATTCGTGATTTTGATACAAGGATTAATTGTGAAGAAGTCAAATGTATTCCACCATAAAAAATCAGGTGGTCCAAAACGCCCGCCCTCCTTCCCGGCAATTGTATTCATAGTGATAGCGACAAGATCTAAGGTGTTCAAATCTCTCATCCATTGGATGATGCTTAGCGTAAAAACTAATTCAGTGGATGTCAATAATTATTAGCTATAATTTTTTAAATAATATCCGGTGGATGATGATGATGATGTTGCTAATTATAATCTATAAAATATCTCCCGGGAAGTAGTGGCCAGGGAATTCCTAAACCGCAAATTGGTCCAGCTCCACAAGTTTTATTTTAAAAGAAATAACAAAGTTAGCCTTTCGTTAGTTTATTCCTAATCATCTCGTTGTTATCCTCCCTTGAACGATGATAATGGTTAACTAACTAAACGTCCACTACACCGTGTAAATCAATTGACTTCTTGCGAGCGACTTGGCTGTTATGCGTATTAAAAAATTGTATTGGTTTCTTGTTAAGCCAGTAGGCCATTATGCGCGTTAAACAAGCTATAAAAATTAATTACTATGAACAAGTATACTTTATTATTATTCTAACATTTTTTCAAAATAAATACAAATTAGTGCATCTTTCTACAATATTCACCGAGGTGATTACGCTACCGAAAAAATTAGAGTACACACGATTCTATCCTGCATTGATTTGTGATTATTAGATTGCTCATTCAGATTCTTTTAGATCGACAAGTCAAATTTTACTAAATTTACAGTTAAAATCAATTATATACGATCTGATTTTCGAATCTCATACACAGGCCACTAATTAGGTCCGCCACCCTATCCCTATCCCATCGCAGTCTCTACGCAGCCCCCACGGGTGAATTCTCTTTCTCGATTTTGCCCCTGCTGGCGAGAAGACGTAGTTAACTCTTGATTCCCCTGACAAACGTTCAAGCGAATTTCTTTTCGTCTAGAATTCGTTATCTATTTACAGGATTCAAGTTATGAAACATTACTTAAAAATATTAAAATAACATATTCCTAACATTCTATATTTGAAATATATTTCTTACTCGTTAATCTATCGACAGAAATTAGTACAAAATGAAACTATGCTAACATTATAAAATTTCGGAAATTTGTAAACTTATTTATATCAATGTCATTCTGGTAAACATTCAATTTGAATAAAATATATAATTTCTTTCGAATAAACAATATCAGGTGGAGCCACGCGCGTTGTATACTTGTATATATAGCGGACATGAGCCACTTGGTTTAATTACAGAACCAACCGAGATCAACCAACCAAGAAAGAAGGAAAAAAGAATCTCCCTCTCATATCTTCTTCATCTCCTTCAAAAGCAAAAAAAACACGTCATCTTCTTCTAGCCAGCTAACTCCTTCGACAATGAGAATTCCAGGAATGAGAAAGGTCCACCCCAACGTGGTCCTAACAAGTAACAAGATTGACCACGAGCAGGAGGAGGAGACGGTGAGGGTGAGGTCGCCGGCGGTGGAA
Source organism: Hypericum perforatum (assembly GCA_012979155.1). NCBI lineage: Eukaryota > Viridiplantae > Streptophyta > Magnoliopsida > Malpighiales > Hypericaceae > Hypericum > Hypericum perforatum. The sequence goes on from SOPF01016742.1 coordinate 14,659, forward strand.
GAGGAGGCGCTGGTGCTGACGGTGTGGACGAAGTCGTTGATGTTCAACTGCAATGGGTACACGGTGTTCGACGGCAAAGGGGACCTCGTCTTCCGTGTCGACAACTACATGACCGCCTTCGGTAGCCAGGACCAGATCCTCCTCATGGATGCCCCCGGCAACCCTCTCCTTAACGTCCGTCGCAAGGTACATATATTTTTCATTTCTATATGATAAATTTTACAAATTTATAAATTGAGCCTACCAAATTTATAACAAGTGATGTGTTAATTTCAAGATGTCATGTAAAAAAAAACTAGTTAAAATTTGTATTATATTATAACTCTATTAACGTGTAATAAAACCCGAGTACTGAAAACAATAACCTAATATGAAATGATAATACCCTAGAATTTTTATATCTAACAAAAAAATATTTTTTTTATTCATAAAAGAGTCCAGGAGTAACAATTAACGTGACAATCTCATCGTAAGAAATTAGATTTATTTTCTCAAAATTTCCATATTTTTTGCATTTAATATACTATATCTTTTTATATTTCTCTCCAAATACTAACCCAAATGTTTAAATATTTTATATACTCATAAACGGGTTCACCATAACGGATCCCAACTTACGAAATTTGATTAATTTGTGAAATGTTTCCACGGATTTTTTCATTGACTCGTGTTTGACAAATATATTTGTGTATATATATGCAGAGGCTAAGCCTGGGGGACAACTGGCTAGTATACGACGGGGAATCGTCGGAGAGGCCGAGGTTCTCGGCGAAGAAGCACTACTCTCCGGGGAAGTCCCAGCTGGCCCGCGTGGGCCGCATCGGGGGAGGCCCGGCGTACGAGATCGAGGGGTCGTACGCGCAGAGATGCTGCACCATATACGAGTGCTGCGACGGCGATCAGGAGGCAACGAAGACGAGGCGGAGAAAGGTGGCGGAGATCCGGCAGAAGGACGCCGTAGGAGGGGTGGCATTTAGCTGCGACGTGTTCCGCCTCCTCGTGTGGCCTCGCTTCATTGATCCCTCCTTGGCCATGGCCATCGTCATCCTCCTCGGCCGGATGTTTGGCTCCTCCCGACGAATCTCATAATTATATTAAACCAGACGGAGAACCAATCCTAAATAGAGTCGGACGATGATAGACTCGGGAGGTC
>SOPF01016779.1:0-11622 GCA_012979155.1 Hypericum perforatum
TGGATATTCTTTTGGATAAGGAAATTGACTGCGCACGCTACTGGATCTCGTGCTAGCATATTCAATGCTTGTCGAGGTATAGTGCGTCATGATGTGCAAATTGCACTTTATCTGCTGCCATATTTGGTCCTAAATGTTGTTTGTCATGGTACTAAAGAGGCTCGTGATAGTATAGCCGAAGAAATTCTTACTGTTCTGAACACCGCTGCATCAGAAAAAAGTGGTACTGCTGTCCATGTTGGCAGTTCAGGGCAAACTGAAGTTTGCATCCAGTCTGTGTTCACCCTCCTTGACAATCTTGGGCAATGGGTGGATGACCTTGAACAAGGCCTAGCTCTTTCACTATCCACTCAATCATCTGCTCCCAAAAGACATGCATCTAAACCAAAGGGCCAAGGTTCTGCTTCTTTGACCGATCAAGATAAACTTACTGTACAATGTGAACACGTCTCCGAGCTTGTGACTTCAATCCCAAAGCTCATGCTTGCCAGCGCTTCCTACAGATGCCAGGCCTATGCAAGGTCTTTCATGTATTTTGAGTCTCATGTCCGTAAAAATTCGGGCTCATTCAACCCAGCAGCTGAGAGAAGTGGTGTCTTTGAGGATGAAGATGTTTCATTCCTGATGGAAATATACAGTTGTCTAGATGAACCTGATGGTTTGGCTGGCTTGGCTTGTTTACGTAAGTCGCCAAGCTTGCAAGACCAGCTGCTCATAAACAAAAAGGCTGGAAACTGGAGTGAAGTTCTGAGTTTTTGTGAGCAAGCACTGCAGATGGAAGCTACTTCTGTCCAGAGACATTCTGACATACTTAATTGTTTGCTGAATAGGTCTCTTCTTCAGGCCATGGTTACATATGTTGATGGTTTGATTTCTAGGGTTCCTCAGTACAAGAAAACATGGTGCATGCAAGGGGTGCAAGCAGCATGGCGGCTGGGGCAGTGGGATTTGATGGATGAATACCTCAGTGGGGCAGATGAGGAAGGCTTACTTTGCAGTGGCTCTGAGAGTAATGCTTCATTTGACATGGATGTTGCAAAGATTCTTCATGCAATGATGAAGAAAGATCAATTCTCGGTCGCTGAACAGATTGGATTATCTAAACAAGCTTTAATTGCTCCTCTTGCCGCTGCAGGAATGGATTCATATGTGAGGGCTTACCCATTTGCTGTAAAGCTTCACCTGCTCAAAGAGTTGGAGGATTTCCATATTCTTCTTGCTGGTGACTCATTCTTGGAGAAATCATCCCATATAAATGGAGTGGGATTCACAAAGCTAATGGAAAACTGGGAAAATCGACTCAGATTTACGCAACCATCACTTTGGGCCAGGGAGCCTCTTTTGGCCTTCAGAACTATGGTATTTGGTGCTACTGGTCAGAATGCCCAAGTTGGTAGCTGTTGGCTTCAATATGCCAAGCTCTGTCGCCTAGCTGGTCATTGTGAGACTGCAAACCGCGCAATCTTAGAAGCTCAGGCATCAGGTGCTCCTAAAGTTCATATGGAGAAGGCAAAGCTAATGTGGAGCACAAAGCGACCAGACAGTGCCATTGCCGAGTTACAACAATATCTGCTCCATGTTCCTAGAGAAGTGGTAGGCAATACTGCAAGGTCAATAATTACAAGTCTTTCGTCAATTCCTCTGTATCCCCACCCTCAACTAACAAGAGATGACTGCGGCTACGAGGATCAAGACATTGCAAAGACCCTCCTCCTGTATACAAGATGGATTCACTACACTGGGCAAAAGCAGAAGGAAGATGTTATTGCTCTTTATTCCAGGGTCCGCGAACTACAGCCGAAGTGGGATAAAGGATTATTCTATATGGCCAAGTATTGTGATGAAGTTCTTGTTGACGCCAGGAAACGTCAGGAAGAGTCTGAGTTACGTCCACGGGCAGTGCCGTTAGCTTCATCATTGGCATCTCCTGACTCTGAGAAGCATTGGTGGCATCACGTGCCCGATGTGCTGTTGTTCTATGCTAAGGGGCTGCACAAGGGCCACAAGAACCTCTTTCAAGCACTTCCAAGATTGTTGACCCTGTGGTTTGACTTCGGGAGCTTTTATCAGAAATTTCGGCCATCACACAATGAAGACATAAGGAAGGTTCATGAAAGGGTAAGGTTCTCTATCTTTTCAGATTAACAGTGGTGTTTTAAATCATACTAGACGTGATTGTACAACAGAGTCATCTATGAGGATGAAAGAATTAGTATGAAGTACACGCTACCCATCTATTATTTATGACCTGCCAAACCAACTTCGTTCTCGCTTACTTAGTGGCCTTGTTTCATTTCGTTTCTCCTTGTGGCAGGTGATGACTATCTTAAGAGGCTGCTTAAAGGACTTGCCAACATATATGTGGTTAACAGTGCTGCCTCAGTTAGTATCTAGAATCTGCCATCAGAATGACGAAGTAGTCAAAATGGTCAAACGAATCATAATCTCTGTTCTCCGGCAATATCCACAACAAGCCTTATGGATTTTGGCTGCAGTGTCTAAATCGACTGTCCCTTCAAGGCGGGAGGCAGCAGCTGCAATCATACAAGAGGCTAAGAAAGGGTTCAGTCAAGGAGATGGTGGAAGCAATTTGTTTGTTCAGTTTGCAAACCTGGTCGATCATTTGATCAGATTGTGTCACCATCCTGGTCAACCAAAAGCAAAGAGTATCAACATCTCTACCGAATTCAGTGCGTTGAAAAGGATGATGCCGCTGGGAATTATTATGCCAATTCAACAATCTCTTACTGTTAGCTTACCTACGTATGAGTTGAATCCCTCTGGCTCTCATGCCTTCGATATCTTTTCCTCCTCGGATCTTCCTACAATAACAGGAATAGCTGACGAGGCGGAGATTCTTTCATCTCTTCAACGACCCAAGAAAGTATGTCCTCTTACAATTAAGAGAACCGTTATGCATCATTGCTTGTTATCGTTTAAAACCAAAACAATCCTCTACTTCTTGATAATTTTTCCTGCAGATTGTTCTCATTGGAAGTGATGGAATAGAGCGACCATTCCTCTGCAAACCCAAGGACGATCTCAGGAAAGATGCTCGGATGATGGAGTTTAATGCAATGATAAACCGATTGCTATCCAAATATCAAGAAAGTAGACGTAGGAAGCTTTACGTTCGTACATTTTCGGTAATCCCTCTTACAGAAGACTGTGGGATGGTGGAATGGGTGCCCCACACTCGCGGACTCCGACATATACTTCAAGACATATATATATCATGTGGGAAGTTTGATAGGCAGAAGACTAATCCTCTGATTAAGAGAATCTATGATCAATGCCAAGGAAAAATGCCTGAGGATGAGATGTTAAAAGAGAAAATTCTTCCGCTCTTTCCTCCAGTATTTCACAGATGGTTCTTGACAACTTTTTCCGAGCCTGCTGCCTGGTTCAGAGCTCGAGTTGCTTATGCTCATACGACAGCAGTTTGGTCGATGGTTGGGCATATTGTGGGACTAGGAGACCGTCACGGAGAGAACATTCTCTTTGACTCTACCACAGGCGACTGTGTGCATGTCGATTTCAGTTGCTTGTTTGACAAAGGCTTGATGCTAGAGAAGCCGGAGCTTGTTCCTTTTAGGCTAACCCAGGTAACTGCCCTTCTTTACTTCGGGTTGAACATAAAAGCTTTATGGTCGTTCTCTAGTATGAACATCCTGTCATCTCTAATTGTACCACGTGCTTGATATGCTTTTTGCTGGACACTGCAGAACATGATTGACGGCTTGGGTATAACTGGATACGAGGGCATCTTCTTGAAGGTCTGCGAGATTACACTCTCTGTGTTGAGGACACATAGAGAGACACTTATGAGCGTCCTCGAAACTTTCATTCACGATCCTCTTGTGGAGTGGACAAAAACACACAAATCCAGTGTGGTGGAAGTTCAGAACCCACTTGCACAGGTCTGATTTCTCAGTTTATGTTCCTATTCTGCTTTACCTTCGACAAATTTTCTTAAGACATTGGCAATCTGTTAAGCTTCTGCTGTTGATACGTTGCAGGTGGCAATCAGCAAAATAAAAGCCAGATTGCAAGGAGTCGTTGTAGGTGTTGGAGCAGCGCCTTCCTTGCCTCTAGCTGTGGAAGGTCAGGCCCGTCGACTAATCACCGAGGCAGTATCGCACAAGAACCTCGGGAAGATGTACATATGGTGGATGCCGTGGTTTTAGGAGTTGAATACCACCTTACAGTGGCATGTCAATGAGCCTCTGACCAATGCCAGGCATCTGAACCTCCTCTGGTAGGGCTAAAGCTTTCTCGGGCATTTCCTGCTTGTAAATGAGCAGTTAAGTTAAACATCCTTGCACATATTTTCGCAGAAAGTGTAGATAACGAGTATGCCAATTTTTGTCACTCTGGCTTGCAGCTCCTTGGTCCAGATGCTGCATTTTTTCTGCAATTACTGTAATGTTAACAACATGCAGAAAAAATTGCTCCTTATCGGAATTAGGATCCCAAGACCTTTTCTTGGACTTGGATTCTCTTAGATGACCTGTGTTGCAGTCTCTCTTTTGTTCTTTCATTGGGTTGGAAGCTTGAGGTTCTGTCTCAGCTTTCCTTCCTCACCATTGTATATCTCTCGTTTTAATATAATTAATTTACTTAAAAAAAAAGATAGAAAAGAAATCCGCGTCACAATCTACCGATCCATTCAACGATCGCTTTGCCTTTAGAAATGATTAAATGAAACGCCCCTTGTTATTCCGGCACAGCCTCGTTGGAATCCCTGCCGCCACTTGGTTGGGAAGATGGTCAAGTTCAAAGTCTTTTCTTTTTGCATGTTTTACGTTGTCGCGTGGTTCGTCCAAATGTTTTATAGGATTATAAAAGTGCTCTCCGTAGTTAGCCACCTTCACCAAGATGGGATTATTATACTATAGGAAAGACTGCAAGCTTATGCGGTTAATCACTTGTTAATTAATTAGTCGATTAACAAGTTTAAGTGAGTACACGCAATTGGAAGGGATACCTCGTATCCACGTCCGATATATAGATCACTGATATAAGAAAACTGAACTCGTAGTTACCCAATTCCCAAATACAATGTGGTTAATAATGAGAGTTGCGTGATTAATAATTAATTTTCTTGTGCGAAATTGGGGTTTTAAATCTTCTACAGTCCAGAAAAATATATGGTAACTAACCTTTTTTTTTGTTAGATTGAGTATGAAATGTTCCTACGCTCGAACATTTTCCAGTGAAGACTAAGTAAGATTTTTTCTAAAAAATGCTAAAATATGGGAACAAAAATGAATTCACGCGTGCACAAGGACGAAGGCACATTGCACATAGTGGTGTCAATTTACTCAATTTTTATTTTGTTTGATAAGTATATATATTTTAACTATGTTTTCACTAAAATTAAAATTGAGATCAGTAAAAATTAAACAACCTATAAATTGAAAACAAAACTAAAAAAATAGAAATTGACCCCATTATTGTCACGCCCCGAAAATTAGGCATGTCAACCGCCACGGAGTAAAACCTCCGTAAGGTTACTTTCATTCTGATATTTCAATCACAACTTCAACTCAAAATATAATGGTCTATAAAAAAATGAAAATACATAGTCTTAAAGTGGATTAAATGTCTAACGATACATGTTCCTGCCTCTAGTTCTCGCTTCCAATTTTCCCCGATTCATCTGAGACAGCAGCGCACATTAATGAGGATACGCATCTCAGTAAGTCGGTAAAAATACACAATCCATAATCCATGCATCACACTACATCACATGTTTCATATCAAATCCTATACAATAAGACTCTACAATCAAAGACATACACATAAGAGAGATATCAATAATTTAAACTTGGCAAATCTTAGCATGTACAAAATCACACAGTAACAAAGTTACGAACACATGTCCATAGTCAAACTTTTCAAAACTGAAACAGAGGTTACCTATCCAACTAACTTAGCCAACTAACACATTCACTTTTGGAGCTCCAGAGTCCTCACTTATCATGACGGGATCTTCGTGGGGCACAGATAAATACCCGAACCATTCCTGCAAGGCAGGCCCAATAGATGGAAGGGTATTCCCTCCACGAGTCCAGATAGTCTACATACTCCCTGTCCATTTGATCACACATACCTCGGGTTACCCGGTAGCCCATTAAGCGATATGTGCAAACTACAGGGCCCAATAGGTATGAGACAATCCCGCATGTCATACATCATATCAATCACATATCCAAATTCTGACAATCTGAATCCACTCATCAATAATCCAAAGGTACCAAATTCGAAATCAATCACGCATCCAAGATCCGATTCAAATATTCAATATCAATAAATCCGAAAACCAAACCATCAATTTCCAATCCAAAATCAGGATCCAAAACCAAACATAATTCAACAATCCGAAATCTGAATTCCGCATCAACAATCCAAATCACATAGTCGGAGTACAAACAATTGCAATCTATAGTTCATATACCAACAATATCATAGAGTAGTCATATGCGAAAAGATCATAATTCATGTACAAACAAAGATCATTTACGAGAGATTACACATTAAATGAGATCCCGAAGTTATCAACTGACAAAGAATAATCACGCAAGCCACATCCCGGATAGACCAAAATTACGAGGATGGAAACTAGATGACCCAACCATAAAATAGGAAATCATCAAGCATTCTGTTCAATAGCTAATATGACTTAATTAGTTTCCGTTAAGTTCATTCGCAGCTAATTACTGTAAATCGACATACAGAATCGTACAGCTAATATAAGATTAAAATAAAGGTTTGATTAAACTATTCTGTCCAATTCTGCGAACTATTTATTCATGTGTAAATCCATGTACTAAGTAATCATCATATCTTATTATATTTCAATCATGCGATGGGTTTATCTATGATGTAGCGACAAATCCTTATCATATGCAATCGACATCATACGAATGAATTAGATAATCACGAAAACAAAAGTTATGCCAGACTTCAAGGACATGCATATTCTAACAATAAAATTTGCAACCGATGAAACCTCTGCCTCTTGATCTTATTTTGTATTTGTCGCCTCCTAGGGTATGGCTACGAGTCTTATTTTTATAGTACTAGTTGACCTAAATAGGTAGCTAGGGTTAGGGTTAAGTGGTAAATTACATAATAATACTCAAAATTATTTTAATGTCAAACTAATTTCAAGATATTATATTTTTCAAATAGATTTATTCGGATTTTACAATTATCCAAAAAATTTAGATTGAAGATCACTAATATGTCAATATCGTAAATGGAACATACCACTATAAAAAATACAGACCAATATCACGCAACGGGTTCATGCATATATCGTAGCGTGTCCCCCATCGGATCAGAGAATAGGTCTGCCACTGTCGATCTGGTCGGGATCGGATCCGCGAACCCCCTAATCGTCACTTCATATTACTAAGTATTTTGTTTTTCTTGTTTCTCGTTTCCGTTCTTTTTCTTTTTTCTCTTATTAACAAATGTGGTATCAATTTTGTAATTTATTATATTACCATGTCAACAATGACTAATCTGAATAAAGACAATGTGACAATCTACTTGGACAATAAAATGCAACATTTTGCAAAACAAAATTGTGAACTGGGTCAATGGACCTTTGCATGATAAAAATTGGAATAAGTTATACTTATTTATGATTTTGAAACTATATGGTATCTAAGTGATAACCAAAAACTACATATCACCTATATGTAATTTTTCCTATTATTTATTTACTCATCTGATAACGATACAAGGGGAAAAGAGTCGAAGACGCATAAATATTCCAGAACTAGACTTCCCGATGAGTCCTTGATCTCCATTTATAACCCTTTACTTCCCCAACTATTTGACTGGGTTCCCAATTTCAGGAGAGAGAGAGAGAGAGAGAGAGAGAGAGGATGAAGAAGAGGGGCAGGACAGGAGAAGAGAGCGAGCTGGATAAAGCGGTGATCGATGTCTGGAAGAGGGAGGTCGGCCTCCTTTCCACTCGCAACTTCGCCCACCGCCTCGCCGCCTCTCAGGTTTTCCCCTCCCTTCCTCTTTTATTTCTTCTCTTTGCTTACAAAGATGGTTTTTGTTGTTGTTGATTTCTGGGTAATTGGTGATAGTGTTAGTGTCTAGTTAGAGAAAAAGGATGGAGCTACGCTTGGACAGCTCTAGTGTCATTGACTCGTCAGTAAAGTTTTGGTCTTTTCGATTTTTCGGATATACTGTTTCTGGGTTCCTCCAAAGACTACTCTTTTGTTAGAGTCAGTATGATCTAATGAAGCCAAGTTCGGTGCTGATGTGAATTTGGTTTTATGGGTGTCAGGATCTGGTGTTAAGGCTTGACCTCTACAGGAAGCTGGAGAAGCACCGAGGGTGTGTCAACACAGTGAGCTTCAATGCAGTCGGTGATGTTCTAGTCTCGGGTTCTGATGATCGCCGAGTCATTCTGTGGGACTGGGAGACAGGGAATTGCAAGCTGTCTTTTGATTCGGGACATATTAACAATGTCTTCCAAGCCAAGTTTATGCCCTTCACTGATGATAGAAGCATTGTTACTTGTGCTGCTGATGGTCAGGTAAACCATCTGTGCTTGGTTACAGATAATAAGGAATAGCATATTATTTTATTACTTTTATATTGGTCGTAAATCGATAGTTTTTATTGACGATTGCCTTTTGTTTAGACATGTCTTTTCTCCAAATGGAATCAAAGTGAAAGAGGAGACGGCGAGAAATATTTTTTAACTAGGGATTTTGTTAACTAACTTGAGGGGATATGAGCTTGTGGGACATTCAATGTTTCTCCTCCGCATAGCAACTTTTTCCTATTGATTCCACTGTTTTGTTCATTGCTCTTTTTCACATTCCAGGAGTACTTGCTCCCTGCTTACACATTTTTGTTAGACTCTTAATATGAACCTCTCTCCACTTCTAGGTTCGGCATGCTCAAATCCTTGAACGTGGCAAAGTGGATACTCATTTACTAGGAAGTCACGAAGGCCGAGCACATAAGTTGGCCGTTGAGCCTGGCAGCCCCCATATCTTCTATACATGTGGTGAAGATGGAATGGTGCAACATGTGAGTCCTAGTTACCCTTGTTAATTGTGATTGTACTAAAAAAAAGATAAAAGTAAACTCAAAAACCTATTTTGGGTGGTGAAATGCATTTTCAAGTGAGGAAATGACATGATGAGTTGAGAACTGAATTTCGAATGTCAATAGTGTGGTTTTATGGTGCTGTTTTTTCGCTTTTCACCTTGATCGATGTTTTTTTCCGAGGGAAAAGAAGGTTGTAGCCTAAATAACCTTTGGCTGACATTTTGAATCTGGAATGCCCTCTGCCTTTTCAGTTTGATCTCAGAACCAAAGCTGCTACGCAACTCTTCACTTGCCAACCAATCAGTGATAGGAGGGGTTTCCTGCCTGCTATAAATTTAAATGCTATTTCAATCGATCCAAGGAACCCAAATCTCTTTGCAGTTGCAGGGTATGACGAATATACCCGACTGTATGATATGCGCAAGTATCGGTGGAGTGCATCTTCTGATTTCGGTCAGCCTGCAGATTACTTCTGTCCTTCACATTTGATTGGTGACACAGATGTTGGGATTACTGGATTGTCATTTTCCGATAAGAGTGAGCTTCTAGTATCATATAATGAAGAGTTTATCTATCTCTTCACGCGTGAAATGGGCTTGGGGCCCAATCCTATTCCATCCTCGCCACTTTCTATTAATGGTGATGCAAGTGAATTGGGACCTGGTGTCGTGACATCACTGTCAAGCATGGATGTTGATGGGAAAGCTGAGCCCCAAGTTTACAAGGGGCATCGCAACTGTGAGACTGTGAAAGGTGTCAGCTTCTTTGGGCCAGGATGTGAGTATGTGATGAGTGGGTCTGACTGCGGCAGGATATTCATCTGGAAGAAGAAAGGTGGGGAGCTCATTCGTGTGATGGAAGCAGATAAGAATGTTGTGAACTGCACAGAGCCTCATCCTCATATGTCAGTGATTGCTAGCAGTGGAATTGATAGTGACATTAAGATTTGGACGCCAAAGGCTCTTGAAAGAGCTAACTTGCCAACAAATATCGATAAGGTATTTACTCTGAATTCCTGCTGTACGCTCTTCTTTTGTTAATTGTTATACTTTCCATTAGGCCGAAGTACTTTGCATATTCGATTTTATTATTTCCTTTCCTCGTCTCTTATTTATATGATACACCAACTTCTCGATTTCATGTGGAGCAGTGGACGCTCTACTTTTCTTTTGGGATCTTGTAACTTATCCATTGTAGTGGGGATGTACTGAAAATATGGTATCCCGTGGCTGGTATTATAGCGATCTGATAACCCGTTCACAAGGGATTTGCTGATGATAACTGAGTTCAGACAATAGCTAGGTCCTGTAGGAACTGTTTTTTGTGCTATTCCTTGTTTAGGAAGGTCATTATGAGTCAGTCAAGGTGTTCACATTCTTGGTTGCTGATGCACACAATGAGGATGTTTTCTCGTATGACGGTCGTAGTTTCGATGACGAGGAGTATGATGTGGATCAGATCTACGATAGTGATGATAGCAAATATGATGATGATGGCGATTGTAGTTATGGTAGTTCTCTTGGGAGATTCTGATTTTGGCTTTTCTTTGTTCAGCTGAGACCAAAGAGCAGAAGCTGGATGTACCGATTATCTTTTCCAGAAGACGTCTTGATGCAGATATTCTCCTTACAACGACAGATTTCTAGCCCGGAGGGGAACGGAGATACGTCTGCTGCTAGCCGGGAACTTACGGAGCTCATGTGGTCGGTCAACGCTCACAGCGACGCATCCGATGATGCTGCAAGTCGCGAAGACTTCTTTGAATAGGAAACTTTGGCAGTAACTGTATATACACATAGCCTCTAAGAAATATTTCTTCAATTTTACTCAATATTTCTACTGATTCCTACCATTCTTGTGTTCTGGTTCTATCGACATATATCCAGCGTTTTTTAGGACATGAATGTATAGGAGTTCCTCCCTTTTGGCTTGAAAAGGAAATTTCTAGAGTTAACATCTTTCCATTGATCCCATAATAAATGATAATTAAAAGATCTTGTCCTTCGAGTAAGGAAGCTAACAAAGATTAATGTTTGAGAGCTACTACATACTAAATGACTTGAATGTCGAGCCGATTTCTCACATATAAATCTATGTATAGATTTTCCACAAAAATTAATTATCGGTTTCTGTGTTGAATGTTTTTCTAAGCATATTATAAACAGTTGTACTTTTCAAGGTTTATACACATTTGGATGTCGATAACCGCATCAATCTGAAAAGGCTGCATCCTAATGCTCGAGTTATCACGGCGGCTTGGAGTGGGAACAACGTTCTGACCAGGGACAAGTGGCATCGAACCCGAGTGTCGAGGTTCCGTGGTTGATGAAGGGATGAGCTAGGCCTCTGAGTTGGTATCATCTACTAAGAGGCTTGAAGCTGTAGCAGCGGTATGTATCTTCGTGCTCTGAAAAAAGGCAACCATCTGCATAATTTCACAAGTTTCTTCATCAGAAAGAGTGGACGAATATCTAACCGGCCTGCGAAAAGGATCAGACTGAAGCCTGTTCAGCTTGTTCTACAATGAGAAGG
>SOPF01016784.1:0-12660 GCA_012979155.1 Hypericum perforatum
CGGAGAATGCCAGACCCGGAGAAGCCGCATTGTTGTTGCTGCGAAGGTGGGAACTTATATTGCTTTCTCAAAAGACTAAGAAATCAGTGGTTAATTATCGACGTCCGTAAGCAAAACCCACTTTAGGAACTTGTAACATCGCGCACGAAAGAATTTAGGGTTCATATAATTAATATTCAATTAGTAATATACTAAGACCTTGGCACGAACTCGTAAAGCGGATAAATATAACAACTAGGTCAACACGTGAAATCGATTGCTCGACTATTTGTTGGCCGTGTCCTTCATATGAATTTACAATTAAAAACAAATGATGCATGGCTTCTTTTATGATATAAAGTTGGTAATCTGTGATGTCCTTGTTTTCGAACATATTGTAGTCCTTGATTTATCGTGTAAGATTATTTGTTTGATTAATCGTATGAGTATTTTTGGTTCTTGTTTTATGACCTTTTGAACTTATTGAATTTCTCAACTTCTTGTATATTTCGTGGGCGTATTGTGTATTCTTATTAATATGCTTTTTTGTATTAAATACTTAGCCTCGATTGAGAATGAGATCCATGAGCTTAGGCATACATTGTATGCCATGGAAGTTTTTTTATTATAAAAACTTGTATTTACTATTGTAGTAGATCACGACCTAACATTTAAGATGTTTGTTTTATAACATACTTTTAAAGTAATTAAATCTTACGGAGAACTTTATTTGTGTGGCGGTTTTCTTATATATTTTGGGCATAACAATTTGTGTGACAGTTTTCTTATATATTTTTGGGCATAACAATTTGTTATGCTCCCAAAATTATCATGACAGCTACCACAAAGAAAAAGTCATCTTTAAGTCTCAATTACATTGTAAAACAAATATTTTAAAGATTACATCCTCAAGTTCTCCAATAGTAATTATAAATCTTTAACAAAAGCATCACTATTAGTTTATACAATGCATGTGTGCTCCTAGTTCTTACTCTTTATTTGGGGTAAAAAGTGTTTTTTACGGATACGAGTACTTGATTAGGATCGGGCTATAGTCGATGCAAGTGTTGGACACTTTCTTCGTAAGTCGAGATTGCCCCGTATATTTCAGTGCGTACGGACTACGGCAATTGTCCCCAAGATACAACGACTATCGGGCATTTCCAAGAACGTTGAATACGAACTCGAAACTTTCGGGCGAACCCTTATATACCCGGAACTTTCTTGACTCAGAATTTCTAGTATGTAGAATGGGGGAAGAGAAGAAGACAACAATGCACATGAAGCACTTGCTGCTAGGATGATTGGAAATGGCAGAAGGAGAGCCTATTAAGTGCCAAGTGCACCTCAATGCACCCAAGCACCCGCTCCCGGCCTCGAGCCCGTGTCTGGTCCCGGTCCTGGTCCCGCACCCATGCCTGTGCTCGTGCTCGGACGATGCTACGCACCGTCCTCGCTGTCAACAGAAAGTCAACCAAAAGTTAACAAAAAGCCAACTAAAAGTCAACCTAGGGAGTAGTCAACCAATTGGAATGTGAAGGGAATAAATCACTTATAAACTTGGATTCTCCCTTGCACAAACCAATGTGGTATACTCTGTCACGACCCGTAACCTAATTGGTCATGATCGGCACAAGGATTTGACTAAAACTAATGTTAATCAACTCCATGCAAGCCTCATAAACATAATCCTGAATATATCATACTTATACAACAAACTAAACACACTCGAAAACTTATAATTCTACAATAATTTACGTCCTCATATATGTCATACATACACTCCAAATCCTTATAACTTTCATACACTACAAATTCACATAACCAAACAGACGTCTACATTGGCCCGACCTCAGTAAGCAAGCTTCCACACTGCTATCGTAGCTCTCTAAGATCTGTGACTAGTGATCTGGAAAATGAAAAAGGGAGAATGGTGAGACAAGCTCAGTGAGTAGATAATAAGCATCACGAGGTTATGGAATAACAATGGGTCATATTTGGTGTCATACGAGTCATAATACGTAACTTATTTAGAATACATAATATGGAACATGAATAATGAAATATGAGTTATGAGCCAAGCATTACGTCACAACATAAGGCATAAATGCTACACAAGCATAATTGCAACATAAACATAAGGCATAAATGCTACACAAGCATAAATACCACATAAACATAAGTCATACGCGCGTAGACGCTCCCAAAGAGCAGGACATATGGCATACGCCCCAAAGGCTTCATGCATACCACATGCGGTCTCAAAGACCTCATAAACATAATGGGTAAACGTGAACATCATACAAGGCTCATAATCATATGGAATAATAATAATAATAGCAAGAATTCTGAATCATATCAAGGAATAAGTTCATCGTAAATAAGATCAACTACGGGTGACCAATGGAATAGCTCTAAGAAAGCCAATGAATATCTTATTCATTTTCCAGTTTTAAAATAACAAGGAATATAGATAGCAAATGAAAGTAATGGTTTTGTGAACCCATTATCCACTCACCTTAACCTCCTCCAATTTCGTTCCTAAGAACATATAAACACTACATAACTATACTATATCCAAAGAATCATGAACATGCTTAAAATAGTACATGGCAGCCCCTATACATGTTAAAATCTCACTTGAACCAACTAGCTAACTCACTTTCAACGATTCCAACAACATATCCTATACCTCCCTCGATATGCCTATATAATCAACCAACCTTACTTTAACATGATCAACAACCCACGAAAATTACCATAACAGGACTCCTCTATTTGTCCTTCATCATATCATATCCAAAAATCAACTCAACCTTCAATACAACCAAGTCACAAACTCGTTTCTCCTTCAACCTAGTCAAATCCGAGGCTCAGTTTACATAGTCAGATTCAAACAACCATATAGGATTCAATACTTCACCAAATCACAAACATAAATATACCACGAAATGGGATTTTTTGTCCTCTACAACTTCGAAGACAATTTTAAAGTCTAATTCTGAGTCCAAGGTCTCTTAACAAACACTTCTTTCTCCAGCTACTCAAATCCGAGACTCAGTTTATACATCCAACATAAAACGAACCTCCTGGATTCAATAATTCTCCAAATCCACAAAATAAATATACCACAAAATAGAGAATTCTGAGATCTACAACTTTCATGACAACCGAAAAGTCCAAATCAGAGTCTAAGACTACTTACCAGCCACTTCTTTCTAAGTCCTCTGTTTTCTTCCTCTTTCTCCTCTTTCTTTCTTATTTTCGGTTCTAGTGTTTATTTTGTGTTTATGCTTATCCTTAGATGGACTTAAGATTAGATAAGGCTTATGGATGACTCTCTTACAAGCTTATCTTATTTTTTAAAAAAACTAAATAAAGTAATTACACTTAGCTCTTTCTAATTGGTTGGCTGTTTTTTTCGTCCAATCACAAATCTGTAACTTTGACCTCAAATTTTACCATTTTCTGCTCATAATCTGGACAAAGACAATAACATTTACACAATAATAACCCTAGTATATTTAGGTTCTCATGTTGTGTCCTTTTTGGCCATGGACCATATCTTGGATTCATAAGTGTTTTTTCCTATTTGTAGCGGCCTCACTTCACACTTACATAGGTGACCTCTTATCGGGAGTATCCTGCCATACTCCACCTTCAACAAGGTATAGGAATCATTAAAAGTAAAATGCTTAATCTAGCCATACCTCTGCAGGTCGACACATGGGCAGCTTCTGAGAATGAGTTAGGTTCCAGGTGATTAACTGAACCCTCCATAACTTAGTTATCTCATTGAACCAAATTTGTAGGATCTCCACTCATCATGGTTGAGTTACTGCTATGGACGTCCTTTAGTATGTAGACTTTAATCCCATTCCCCTTATTACATCGTACATTTGATCTCGATTGATTCCTTTCGTAAAAGGATCAGCTATGTTGTCCTTGGACTTTACATAGTTAATGGTGATCACCCCGCTTGAGATCAATTATCTAACTGTATTATGTCTCTGACGGATATGTCGAGACTTACCATTGTACATTGTACTTTATGCTCTCCCGATTGCAGACATACTATCACAATGTATCAATACAGGAGGCACCGGTTTTTCCCAGCACAAAATATCCTCTAGGAAGTTTCTAAGCCATTCAGCTTCTTCCCCAGCTTTGTCTAGTGCTATAAACTCTGACTCCATTGTGGATCGAGCTATGCACATTTATTTAGAGGACTTCCAAGACACAGCTCCTCCTCCTATGGTGAATACATATCCACTCATAGATTTGGAGTCCTTTGTGTCTGATATCTAGTTTGCATCACTGTATCTTTCTAATACAGCTAGATATTTAGCATAGTGTATGCCATGGTTTATGGTATACTTTAAATACCATAAAACCTTTTCTAGAGCTAGCCAGTGATCCTTTCCTAGATTATTTGTGAACCTACTAAGTTTACTGACTGAGTATGCTATATCGGGATGAGTGCAATTTGTTAAATACATCAAGCTCCCAATAATTTGTGCATACCTTAGTTGAGACACTTGATCCCCTCGATTTTTGGCTAACTGTAGATTCAAATCTTTCGGAGTCTTAGCTGGAGGTTTGTCAAAAGCTTTAAATTTTTTGAGCATATTTTCCACATAGTGGGATTGTGTCAAGATAATTTTATCAGCTTTTCTAGAGATCTTTATCTCTAGTATGACGTCTGTCAGGCCCATATCTTTCATATCAAAGTGATTCTTTAACATAATTCTTAGTTTTCATAATAACTTCTTTATTGCTTCCCATAATTAGTAAGTCATCCACGTAGAGACATACAATTACGTAAGCTTCAGGTGTGTAATGTAAACACATTTATCGCACTTATTAATCTTGAAGCCACTTGACAGCATTATCTTGTCAAATTTCTCGTGCCACCGTTTCAGTGCTTGTTTAAGCCTGTATACTAACTTGACTAGCCAGCATACTTTATACTCTTATCCAGGAGCCACAAACCCTTCAGGTTGCTTTATGTATATCTCCTCCTCTAGCTCTCTATTCAGGAAAGCAGTTTTTACATCCATCTGGTGGTTCTCGAGGTTATAGAGAGCTACAATAACTATAAGCACTCTAATTGATGTGATTCTTGTGACAGGTGAGTACGTGTCAAAGAAATTATATCCCTCCTTTTGTTTGAACCCCTTAGCTACCAACCGAGCTTTGTACTTATCTATTGATCCATCAGCTTTGTATTTCCTTTTAAGGATCCACCTGCATCCCAAAGGTTTGCAGCCCAGTGGGAGATCCACGATTTCCCACGTGTGGTTTTGCATAATGGACTCTATCTCACTATTGATAGCTTCCTTCCAGAGAGGAGCATCTGGACTCGATAATGCTTCTTGGATTATCTTAGGTTCATCTTCTAATACATAGTTTAAATAGTCTGGACCAAAGGATTTGGCTACCTTTGTCCATTTACTATGTCTAGGTTCATCGTCCTCCTGACTTGACCCTTGCATAGTCTCGTTTGCCCTTTTCTTAGGACTTCCTTCTTTTCTTTCCTTATCAGAAAAGATATCTTCAAAAAACATTGTGTTCCTTGATTCAATGACCATTCCTGTGTTAATTTCCAAGTTTTTAGATTTATGCACTAGGAATCGATAGGCACTACTATTTTGTGCGTATCCGATAAAGATGCAATCAATGGTCTTGGGTCCTATCCTCACCTGCTTAGGTTTAGGTACTTCGACCTTTGCTAGGCACCCT
This sequence comes from Hypericum perforatum, assembly GCA_012979155.1. Taxonomy (NCBI): domain Eukaryota; kingdom Viridiplantae; phylum Streptophyta; class Magnoliopsida; order Malpighiales; family Hypericaceae; genus Hypericum; species Hypericum perforatum. The sequence continues at coordinate 5,722 of SOPF01016784.1, forward strand.
TACACTTTAAGGTAACCGTCAGAAGGTTGTCTTCTTTTCCACAGCTCGTATGGGGTTTTGTCCTTTTTCTGTGTGGCAACTTGTTTAGAATGTGGTTAGCTAAGAGCATAGCTTCCCCCCACATATTATGAGGTAAGCCCAAGCTAATCAACATAGTGTTCATCATCTCCTTAGAGTTTGATTTTTGCATTAAGCTATGCCATTTGACTGAGGTAAGTACGAAGTAGTCGTCTGATGAATAATACTATGTTCTCGGCAAAGTTCCTCAAACGGAGCTATATACTCTCCTCCTCGATCACTTCGGATCATTTTGATTTTTATGCTGAGTTGATTTTCAACCTCATTCTTATACCTCTTAAAGGCCTCAAGAGCTTCGTCTTTACCTTTCAAGAGATACATGTAACAATATCTTGTGCAATCTTCGATAAACATGATAAAGTATTTCTTTCCACCTCTAGTTTACACGTGTTTCATATCGCAAGTGTCCGTATGAATTAACTCTAAAGGCATGGTACTTCTTTCTACCGAATGGAAAGGTGCTTTGGCCATTTTAGCTTCCACACATACCTCACATTTATCGGAAGGGTTGAACTCTAGATTCAGTAATAAATTTAAACTTACTAACTTTCTTACCGAGTTTAAATTTACGTGTCCTAATCTACCTTACCATAAATTAGAACACTCGGCCAAATAAGAAGAAGTTTTTATTATATTATGACCATCAGTTTACGGTGCTCTCAGAGGGGGCCTTACCTTACTTGACTTTGGACTTTCAGTTGTCTTCCTTAATCCGAAGCCTCACAATCAGGTTATCTAGGCTCATATCCTTCCTCTTATACTTGAGGTAACTCTTGAAATTCTTCTAGAGCGGGGGGAGCTTCTCGATCATCGTAGCCACTTGGAAGGTCTCATTGAGTTGCATTCCTTCGGTATGGATCTCGTGAAGGATCAGGTGCAACTCTTGCACTTGGTCGATGACTTTCTTGGAGTCCACCATTTTGAAGTCGAGGAACTGCCCGACGATAAACTTTTTCGTCCCGGCATCCTCTATCTTATACTTCTTTTCGAGTGAACTCCACAGATCCTTAGCGGTCTTGTATACCATGTAGACATTGTAGAGCATATCGTCTAGTCCATTTAGGACGTAGTTGTGGCAGAGGAAGTCACTGTGATTCCATGCATCGAAGGCATTGATCACTTGTTGATCTTTCTCGTTCTCCGCGAGCTTTGGTGCATCCTCTTTCAGGAACCGTACCAGGTTGAGTGTGGTCAGGTAGAACGTCATCTTCTGCTGTCACCTCTTGAACTCGATACCATTGAACTTTGCTGGCCTTTCGGCATAGACAGTTCATGGGTCTATGGTTAGAGCAAGGTGCTACTCGATGCCATCTTTAAGTATGATCTCGTCTTATAATTGTTGTTTATAGATATGAGTACTTGATTAGGATCAGGCTATAGTCAAGGCAAGTATTGGACACTTTCTCTATAAGACGAGATTGCCCTGTATATTTCAGTACGTACAGGCTACGACAATCATCCCCAAAATATAATGACTATCAGACGTTTCCAAGAATGTTGTACATGAACTCGAAACTTTTGGGTAAACCCTTATATACCTGAAACTTTCTTGACTCAGAAGTTCTAGTATGTAGAATGGGGGAAGAGAAAAAGACAACAATGCACATGAAGCACTTGCTGCTGGAATGATTGGAAATGGTATAGGGAGGGCCTATTTATAGGCTGGACGAGGCAGGGGATTAGGCACTCCAATGGGATGTATCCGTTGGCATTTCTTATCTGAAGCCCCGTCTGGATAGGCCTGGACCTTATCCAGTCCATCGTACCTCTTCAGAAACCTGACAGACAACCTTGTCCTCATCTACTCTGTCACACCCCTTTGAGAGACAGCCTTGTTTTAATCTAGTCCACCATGTGTCACCCGCTAGTTGACTAGCCATTGGATCTCGCATCTTGTCATCTGGATTTCAGACGTCTCCAGAAATTTCCAAAAGACTAAAAGCTCCTCAGGCTCCTTGCGATGTGGCGAGTATACGAAGTGCCAAGTGCATCTCAATGCACCCAAGCACCCACTCCTAGCCTCGAGCCCGTGTCCGATCCTAGTCCCAGTCCCACACCCATGCCCGTGCTCGTGCTCGGACAGTGCTACGCATCATCCTTGCAGTCACCGGAAAGTCAATCAAAAGTCAACAAAAAGTCAACTAAAAGTCAACCTAGGGAGTAGTCAACCAATTGGAATGTGAAGGAAAGAAATCACTTATAAACTTGGATTTTTCCCTTGCACAAACCAATGTAATACACTCCCTTTTCACTTCTTTAACAACTTAGCTTTTACACTTCCATTTGACTTGGGCTTTTGGACATTTGGGCCCATTTGGGCTTAATTCATTTTCAACAAAAAGCACAAATTAAAAAAAATACCCAATTCAATAAGTAAATAAAAAATATATATCCATATAATCAATTTATTTAACAGATGTGTATTTTATTGAAAAGACATCACATTTTTACATTCGAAAAATCATATTGCAAATATCTGTATGAATTAACTCTAAAGGCGTGGGACTTCTTTCTACCGAATGGAAAGGTGCTTTTGCCATTTTAGTCTCCAGACATATGTCACATTTATTGAAAGGGTTGAACTCTAGATTCGATAATAAATTTAAACTAACTAACTTTCTTAGCAAGTTTAAATTTAGTGTCCTAATCTACCATACCATAAATTAGAACACTCGGCCAAGTAAGAATAAGTTTTAACTTTATTCTGACCGTCAAAGATACAGTGTACAATTATTATATTCATCTTAAAGAGTCTATTTTCTAGGTAACCCTACAAATTTATCTACCCCAAATACAAGTTTAAGACTAGTTTTATTTAACACAGAGCCAGAAACTAAATTCTTGCGAATGTCCGGGACATGCAGCACATCCTTGATGGTCAACTCCTTTCCTAAAGTCAGCTTCAGGACCACCTTGCCTAGTCAGATGATCTTGGATATTGCAAAGTTTCCCATGAACAGCTTATGACTAGTGATCAAGATATAGCTCGAGAATATATCCTTCTTTGAGCAGATGTGGCGGGTAGCTCTAGTGTCTACGAACCACTCTTTTGGATTGTTTACTAGGTTGGCCTCGAATATCATAATTGGTAGATTGAACGGGTCTTCAGTAAGGTTGGTCTTTCTTTGATTGTCCTTCTTAAGAAGGCGACAATCCTTAGCCATGTGGTTGAGTTTCCATAGTTGTAGCAATCACCCTTGATCTTCTTGTTCTTATTCTTCTTGGGCTCTTGCTTCTCCTGCTTGTCCCCAGACTTCTTTCTTTTTTTGCCATATTTTCCCTTGGCGAGGTGCACAGTAATCTCAGAGGTGGCCTTGCCTTGCTTGACTTCCGATTTTCGATTGTCTTCCTTGATCCTTATTCTCATGATTTGGTCTTCTAGACACATGTCCTTCCTCTTGTGCTTGAGGTAGCTCTTGAAATCTTTCCAGAGTAGGCAGAGCTTCTCGATCATCGCATCCATTTGGAAAGATTTGCTGAGTTGCATCCTTTCAGCTTGGATCTCATGAAAGATCAGCTGCAACTCCTGCACTTGGTCTATAACCTTCTTGGAGTCCACTATCTTGAAGTCGAGGAATTGTCCGATGATGAATTTCTTCATCTTGGCATCCTTTGTTTTATACTTCTTCTCAAGTGAACTCTACAGCTCTTTAGCGGTCTTGGCTATTGCATAGACGTTATAGAGTGTATTGTTTAATCTGTTTAGGATGTAGTTATGGCATTGTGACACCACGCATCAAGAGTATTGATCTTCTGCTAATCCATTTTGTTCTCCATAATTTTCGGTACATCCTCTTTTAGAAACCAAACCAAGTTGAACGTGGTCAGATAGATAGTCATCTTGTGCTACCACCTCTTAAATTCGATGTCATTGAACTTTGCTAGCCTTTCGGCATAGACAATTCCTAGTACCGTAGTCAATGTGACGGTGCTAATCGATGTCATCTTCGAGTGCACAGATCTTGTCTTATGATTGTTGATCGTTAGAGGGTGTGTACTTGATTAGGATTGGGCACAGTGGAGGCAAGTATTGGACACTTTCTCCGTAAGATGAGATTGCCATGTATATTTTAGTATGCTACGGGCTACGATAATCATCTCCAAGATACAATGACTGTTGGGCGTTTCCATGATCATCGCACACGAATCTCAAAACTTTTGGATAAATCCTTATATACCCAGAACTTTCAGACTTAGAGAAAGGGAGAGAAAGAACAACTATTAATAATGAATATTTATGCAATGAATTTTTGGGATGAATCAAAATAAAAGTTGGAGGGTTCTATTTATAGATTTCCAAAGAACATGTTGACATTATCTCAAAAGCCACCAATAAGATAATTTTCAAAAACCATGTCAATTTTAACCAATTGGTGTATTCTCATGCCAACAGGCACATAGTTCCATTTTCCAATGGAGACCAATATTATGTTATATAATGCATGTATGCTCCTAGTTCTTACTCTTTATTTGGGGTAAAAAGCACACATTAAAAAAAATTACGGAATTCAATAAGTTAGTAAAAAATACATATCCATATAATCAATTCGTTTAATAGATTACATACTACATCATACATAATAATGAACCGTCAATTAAATGTGTATTCCCATCGAAAAGACATCACATTTATACATTCGACAAATCATTAAATATACGACAAGTAATGGACACTTGTTTTTAGAATTGTTAGTAATGGACATTAGAGTTGCGACTATCTGAATCTTGTTGGCCACAGTACTCAACGAAAAAATGTAAATATCTCCCTCTCCCTCTCTCCCACCGCCTCCTCTTCCCATCCCTCTTCCCCACCACAACCTTCATCCACCTCCTCTTTTTTTCACCTTCCATCTCCTTCAAGCTCCCCCTTAATGAAAATCTGGTCCATGTGTCCCTTCTCTCTCCCGTTTATGGAGCCTCACCTTCCCACCGTCCCAGTCACCGGCCTACCTCGCCTCGTCTTTGTCATCAGCCCACTCTGCCCTCCTACCGTCATTAGCCTACTTTGCCCCTCCTACCGTCGTCAGCCTGCTTTGCCCCTCCCTCCATCGTCAGCCCGCTCTGCCCCTCCCATCGTTGATAGCTTGCTCTGCCCTTCCTACCATTGTCAGCCCACTTTGCCCCTCCCCGGCTGCCCACTCCTCCCTTTGCCAGTATCGCCCATTTCGAAGTCCAATTACATGCCGCACATCCGGGCCACTATCTGTCCTCCAAAGATCTTTTCGGAGTTGGGTCCACTCGCCCTCATAACTTCACCTGAGTCCTGGCCCACCTCCGTCGCTCTCCTTAGGCTAAGTCAACTGCTTGGTCGATTCGAGGGCATTGGTGGTTTTCGACTGGGGGTTTGGTTGCTATCGACAGGCCTCCTAGATGGCTTGTCTGCTGTTTGCTTTATTTTGTGTTCTTTTCTTTTGGCCTTTTGTATGTTGATGTCCAGACCCCTCTTGTTTAAGGCTCCCTCAGATTTTGTTCGTGTTTGTTGGCTTTTTTGTTTGTGCTTTTGTCGAGATCGCTTCTGCATAATCTTAGGTCCTTTCGGATTTTGTTGCATGTTCAATGGGTGTGGGAGAAGAACCTTGCCTCGGTCGATTCACGTCGACCTTGGCTCTCTGCTGAGTGTATCTTGTATACACTCAGTTGCCCTCTTGACTTAGTCTTGAGGTTTTTATACCGAACTTTGTTTCGGCAGCTTTCGCCTCGATCGATGATCTTAGCATCTTTTTGATCGCCCCTCATCCCCGTCATGTGTCTCCTTGTACTCGTTGGATCGGTTTCAATTTCTGGTTGGCTATCTTGTCTTGTACTTGCGATCTTTTTGTATCGCTATATAATCCCCTTTATAATATAATTTGTGCGTTTTACCCCTTAAAAAAAATCTTGTTAGCCACAATAAATACTCATTTTTGTTTCAGAGCACAGAAGCGCAAAGAAATTTTCACCATAGTGCATGCCTATCCTATATGCTCGTGTAGAGTAAGAAATCCACACATAATCCTATACAAAAAATTGTTATTAATGTCAAATGAATATTTCAATCTTACGTTTGTTCACTTTTTCTAAAATCAGTCATCTCCCAAAAATTGTACTTTTTTTTAAAGAACCCAAAAATTGTACTTGGGGTACCAATTTTTTAACCCGTCGATTTGGTAACCATAACCAGTATTGTTATGACCTGGCCTCATGTTAGGCATGCTTGCAGCACAGTTGGGGCCAACGGGCCAGCTCGATTCAATCGAAGCCCAAATATCTTATACAAAATCAAATCACTGAAAATTAGTCCAACCAAATAATAAGCAGACAGAGTTTTAAAAAATGACCCGGAGGTCTACTCGGAATTGGGTTCAACCAGTTTAAATGTCGGTCAGACCAAATTTTTTTCCTTCTAATTTTTAAACAAGTTTTTGAAATTTAGATAGGCATATATGTAAATAATCTATAAATTTTATAAAAAATATATAAAAGTATCAAATTTTTGGTCGAATTATCCAGTTCAACAAGATCTTTCGGACAAATCATCTGGTCGGGCCAAAAATTATCTGGTCTGACCAGACTCCATTTTTTAACATAAAAATGACCCATCCTGAATTCTGATTTGTGGTCCGACCGATCGAATTGACAGTCGGATTGTGTTTTTTAAAACCTTGTAAATAACCACATTATTTAGACAATAACTAAAATTACAAGGATCTAGTGACACTTTTCAAAACGTAAACCTCTTTGGCTTCATAGAAGATATAAGTCTATCTTTCCAAATTTAATGGCTAAATGTATGCTTAATCATGAATAGGTAAACAACATTAAACCTTCTTGATTCTGGTCAAAATTACGAAAACTTTAGTCAGGATTTGTTATTAATTTATT
>SOPF01016792.1:0-11265 GCA_012979155.1 Hypericum perforatum
ATGGAACCTTTGTAAATTTATGCAGTGTTGTCCGCGCACAGTGATCCGAAACTGGTGATGAAGGGAATAACTCATGGAGCTTGTGACTATTTGTTGAAACCTGTTCGGATGGAAGAACTCCAGAACATTTGGCAGCATGTAATTAGGAGGAAATCTGATACCAAGGATCGGAAGAGCGGAGACAAGGCTCGACATGGAAATGATGAAGGCAAACCTGACCATGAACTTAATAAGAAACGGAAGGACCAGATGGAAGACGAAGAAGATGACTCCGATGATAATGACGCCGAGAATGAGGACCCCAAAACCCAAAAGAAGGCTCGTGTTGTATGGTCGGGAGAACTTCATGGACGCTTCCTCGCAGCAGTCAAGCAGCTGGGACTTGACAGTATGTGGCCGACAACCATTTTGTCAGCTTTTGACTTATACATTGTTCGATCTAGTCACTGGTTAGTAGTAACCATCCACCTTGCTCTAATCGCTCGTCGTCTTCCTTCTGTTCCTGGTGCAGAGGCTGTACCTAAGAGGATTTTGGATCTGATGCGTGTTGATAATATCACAAGAGAAAACGTGGCGAGTCATCTTCAGGCATGTATCGTCCCCTTCCCCACCTCCGTTAAAGTAAACTAACCAATTTCATCTTGCAAGCTAACAAACCATTCTCTCGTGCAGAAGTTCCGGCTTGGCCTAAAAAAATTCAACACTGTTGCTGACCAGCAGGCACTAATTGATGGCTCATATTTGCATACGGGTTCCATTGATGGCTCGCATTTCCAGAATGCCACTCTTAGAGGTCACCCAAATAGAGGGATGCTCAGGAGGCTGAACTCTCCAACTGGTTTGGGAGTTCATGATCTTCCTCCCCTTCGGTCAACTCAGTTTAATCATATACAAGCTCCAGGACACTTGACTAATGATCATAGTTATTTTCAACATAACATATTGCACGGGATGCCCATTTCCATGGGACCGGATGATGAAACACATCAGGGTGCTCCTCAAAATAGAGATCTTCCTATAGTAGTAAAGAGTGCAATCACTTTTCCTTTACCCAGTGGCTTCTCAGGGGAGAAAATAGTTGCCGGAAGCTCAAACATCCCTTTCCTATCAAATAAACCGTCCCCGTTCGAGGTGCACTCTCAACATAACTCCAGAATGGATTTTCCATGCCGAGTGGATTCCAGGGGCTGTAACACTCCAGAGACTATAAATTACATCCCTCAGCTGGAGAACTATACTATCGAATCTGTTTCCAATGCAGCCGGCGTACAAAACTCTACAAGCTGCTGGTTTCCTATCAATCAGGCTGGTACTCAACCGGCTCAGAGCTTGGGCCCAAATGAGTTACTTCTCCGTAGTGGTTTAAGTTCATCGGCGCAATCCGATTGGATTGACTGCTTGGCTGCAGATGCGCGGGCGAGGCCGAACAATGGTTGTACTTCGGGCCAGCAATGCTTGCAAGGGAACTACGATGGCAACTCCGGTTCCCTCGAGGATTTAGTCAGTGCAATGGTTAAGCAGGTACACCTCCACTTTCAGGAAACATCATTTTGTGTCTCATCAATGTTTGTTTGATGAATTGTATCCCGTGTTAAGTCTCGAATCTTGTTATTACGTGGTGATTATGGAGTCCCTTGAACAGTTGTCTAATGTCAGACATCATGGAACTGTCATGAATACAAGCAGTTAGCTGTTAGAATATTACTCTGTGGCCTTCAAACATGGTTGCACACCTCTGATATATTGCAATCATGGTGTTGCAGGATCGAGCATGGTGAAGTCCGATGAGGATGGTGTCGAAAATGCCAGGTTTCTGCCTTAGTGATTCGAGCGTGTGGCGCCTCTCGCGCCTTAACTTAGACTTGGGAGTCCTTGGCAACAAGATTAGTACCTTTCCAGGCATGGTCTTAGCCTTCTTGCTGTAAATTGGTAGCTAGTATGTTATAGCTATTTTTCTGCGTCTTAGGACCTCCTATATATTAATTATGGTCGCTCAAAGCGGCCACAAGTTTTCAAGGGGGAGCATTTGAATAATCTGAATTTAAGATATCAGAATTAATATCTATTCGGAATATCCAATCCATACGCTAGCCACGCAAAATTCTATAACCCCTTACAAATTGGCAAAAGTTAATTACATGAGAAACATCAGCAAACGGGTTAAAGAACCAGGAAACCAATAGACATCAGTCTATCCAAAATCAAATTCTCAGTTTACTAAGAAAGAAAATCATCAAGCAAATTTAAAAAATCATTATTCTGGATATCTGAACTTACTCGTTTACTTTTCGTATTTGAATCCATATCCAAATTTTGATTTTGGATTGTCTGAATCTAGATAATGAAAAAAAAGCAGAGTCCAGCGAGAAGTCCTATGTCGTGACATGAACACCAGTCAATGATTTCCTATGTCCTAAAAGATGTATATTTCTGAGTTTATCATAATTAATTCTAAGTTAATCTCAGTTTATACAATGAGGACTGGAGCGGTAAGAACCGGAATAATGAGAATTATCTTTGTCAATGATATCCAGAAGATTAAGGAAGAGAATATATAGGCTTGTCTGAACCGGTGCTAACATATTTGCACTATTGCATGTAGAAATCACAAAGCTGTAGAAAGTAAAGATCTAACCAATTGGCAAAGATAACACCGGCTCTTTTTCAGATTTTAAAACTTCCCAAGTCTTACTTCTATCTAAGATGAATTATAGTCTTTAATTTATCAGTTCTATTGCTGCGTCGCTCCAGCAATGGCTGTGTCATCTTCCATTGCATCTGGAGAATTGTCGGCATCTGGCTGAGCTGGGGCGGGAACGTGATTCGTGTCGTTGCACACATTCTTTAGCTTATCGGGCTCCTGCATCGATGTTGGACCAGCCGGAGGGATGGTGACGGATGTCTGAGCAGCTCCGCTTATGTCAGGATTCACGGCACAAGCTGCTGCAGCGACTTCATGTGAACCTACAGAAAGGAAGTGGATAAACAATGAATTTCCTAACTAATAGAATCAACAGATTAGGAAAAAACATAAGTTACCCTCGATGTTAAGTAACAGTTAAGTGACGTAGCCAGATTACGCCGAAAGGGAAAGAAAAGGGCCTCCCTCCAACGCAAGGATATTGATTTTTATTCTGGGATAGTGATGTACAGAATCAATTTTACCAACATGCTTCCAAGGCATATGAAAGAAAACCTTGCCTATTGGTTCCACATGAGGCGGCTGATCAACAGACTGAGCACGAGCCTCAACGGAGCCTATGATTGCTTGGTCAGGAGCCTTGGCTACGAAATTGAACTCCTCTCTGGCATTCTCGTCCTCACCCTGTTTATAAGAAATGTTAAAGTGATGGTGAAAACTCAAGCAGGCCAAAAGTACTGACGAAATAGAAAACACTTGTTAATCATTTGACCATGCGTCCACAAGACGTGTTTTTTAAACAATCTAATACGAATTGGTCGCGAAAACAATAGATAACCTAAAGACCAGCAAAATAAATTATGTGTGGGCCGAAATCCCCATCTAACCGGACACAGGACAACCAAACATAATGTGTTGGTTACGAACAACAGTGGCCACAAGAAAACTATGAGCTAAAATTGATTAGTTAATGAAACACACCGAGACAACTGCAACCAAGGTTTCAGTTGAAATGTGAGATATCCATGAAGTTTCAAGCAATGGCCACAAGGAACTTACGAAAAAAATCTTCTGGTACTCTGCTATAAGCACTTTCTCCAGAAGGAGAACTCGCTTCTTAATAAACTCAACTTGACGCCTTTGCATGTCTCTATAATGATACATTGCAGAAGAATCAGGAAACAGCTGTGGTTGACTTGGAGCATCAGTTGTCCCTCGCGAAGCATCAGTTGCCACATGACCTCCACCAGTACTATCAGCATTAACTGCACTACTAGCACTTCCCTGTGCCTGAAAACCATGTTGCCGGTGGATAGGTAGGGTAACCAACGGAAGATTCAATTCTTGACAAATGAGCTCCTGAAACTTCAGCTCCTTGTTATCCACAATAGATTGCCATCTTCCATACCCGTGCCTTCAAAAATGAAGGAAAAGTGAACAACAACAACAACTTAATAAACTACCAACATTCGGAAAAACAAGTATCTGCTTCATCCTTCAATTGACTCATAACAACAGCAGCTATCCTGTTAATGATCCAACTGTCAATGCTCACATGCTGTGATGTGTTTCAATATTCTTACATGAAGGAAATATGCCGGGAAGCAAATAGGCCCTACTATCTTGGCTTCGTCAACGCGAGGATACAGTATCAATAAATAGGCCGAAATAGCTAATAAAACAACTCATGTGAATGAGAAAAGTGCAATTAGAAAAAATGGGCAGCTCAACAAACCAATGGGTGAATTGTTGACAGGGTTACCATTTACCATTAGGAAAACCTGATCATGTGAGGCAAGCTAGTCAAAATAGGGCATATTTCACAATGATATAGTTATGCCTATGATAATGTCACAAGTAAACCAGAATTAACAGCGACTCCACAATTTTGAAATGAGAAAAGAACCAAATAGCAACTACTATAAACAACATTTTGACAGATTCCAACTTTTGGATGTGAAATTTGATCATTTCCCTCAACCAGTTCCCCAAGCAACAATTCTAGATATGGAAATAGTACCATTAATTATTTGCGCTACTTAACTTATATCGATGTTATCATGTAGATCCTTCAAAATAAAATATTATCTTAAGCTTCAAAATGATGACAGAACACGAAACTCACTTCATAACAGCCTGGAGTAACAATCGATCATGGTCTTCTTTCCAAAACTTTCCACTCTTCAGAGTAGGGTACCGCAATATAATGTCATCAGAGAAAAGAGGAGTTCCTGGATTCCCCACTGCGAATCGAGCCTATCAAACATCAAAGGTATACTCAGAATATAAAACTGGAGAGCAAACACTTGCCTAGTAGTGGCCATATAGCCATGCCAGCAAAATAATTCAGAATAGAAAAACTAAATTTCTTCTTTCTTTTATGTCCTGAAGTTTTCAGAGGTAGAATGGACATGATCAAGTTTATTACTTCTTGCCAGATATGTGAAGGAAACATGCATATATGCATATTTATAATAAGGTATAATAAGCCAACAGCAGTTGGAATTGAGACTGCATTCAAAGATTTTTTTTCTAGATACTTGATCACATTTAACCACCATAAAACTATAGTCGGGAAGGGCAATCAAATAGAGAGGAAATGATCCAGATTTTTCGCATCATAAACTGTTATAACAGATCCCTAGCAACCAGCACACGTGATTAGAAACTTGCAGATAAAATTTGAGCATCGTGGTATATCAGAAATCTCTCAAGCCTGTCATGAGGGGTTGAGCGGGTGGGAAAAGAAGCTTTTACGTACAAGAGGCTATTAAATTGATGGTAGAGCAAACATATATGTATCCACTATCAATCTCACCTTGTCCTGTACCAATTGCAGGAGTGCTATTCTCACGAGTACGTCTTCTATTCTTAGTCCTTCTTTTGGAACTCCATCTACAGGCAATACCAGTACACAACAAAATTAAATGGTTATGCTATAAAACATTTTTTTGGATAGGTGTAATGCTATAAAGCTATTAGGCAGAAAGTTGAAGGATAATTTAAGTATAATAACCAGAAAAATTTGGAGACTCAGTTCGATCTTCCACAAGATGGGCCAAGAACATTTTCCCATAGCTGCATTCAAGAGAAAAAGATTTCTAAATTAGTATACCAGATATATGACCAATACTTTCTTTAAAAGAAAAAATTCATACAAAATGATCCAAGAACAAAAACAAGATAACGAGAAAGATGTTCACACAAAAACTTAATGGTGATCACTGGCATATTTTTCTGACTGCCTCATCCATCAATATTTGAGTAGATGTGTACAAATCTGTAATAAACCATGTTCTAGGCATTTCGTTTATCCTTGATACTTCCAATCTGCACATCTTTTGATTAAAAAGATGCTATAACAAGATGCGAGATGATATAATTAAAAACTACACAAAGCTATTTACCCATATGCTAAATTCGAACCTTTCTAATCCACAGCATTTGTTATTCTTGCCCCAGTTTTTACAATGTTTTAGAATGAAATAAGCAAGTTCAAAACACCAACTAGAAACACAATAACAGAAATAAGTATGGATTAAATGTAAAACAAACTTGGAGGAGCTAGTAAATACTTCTCTATCTCCTCGTACGTCTTCTGCTTCATGCGAGCTGCAAACTCCTTCCAGTCATAGTCCCCAACCCCAAACCTGACAGGTAGTGTCGTGTGAGATGAACTGGAAAAGAGAAATACTGCCAAAAACAGAATGCACAGCATACATAAAAAGCACACACAAGGAATATAGAGACTGCAAGTCGGGCATATTCCAAAGGAACTACAGGAAGGCAATACCAGAAGAAATGACAACCTCATCAAAATTTGGACAAAAGCAGCTCTCTGATTCTGATTAAAACCTAATACTCTAAATGATCTTCCTTCGCCTTCCATTAATGGAATTTCAGCGATATCCACTGCAAAACATTCCATCAGAACACAATTGAGCAATTTGATGAACGATAAGAAATCAACAGATATAAGGATAAGAGTAGATACTGTACCACGAGATCTCCTTCTATAAGGTCTTTTCCCTGTCGGCGCTCCAGAAGAATTTGCTTCCCCATCTGTCATTTCTGCTTCAAAGTTATCATCATCAGCATCAGAGCTTGCACCCTCCACACCAGCAAAATCATCTTCTTCAACCGATACCATCTGATCAGAGTACCAAATCAATTAGCAGAAAACAAAGAAAGTGTCCGCACCGAGCAGCGTCTTTTTTTTTATATACAAGTAAAGATTTAATTTAAAGGCACCAAAAAGGTGTGCCCTCGTACATCAAGAAGATTTATTACAATCCTCTGCAGCATAACTCTTAAACATTAAACCTTTCCAAGAATCCTTGTAGATAAGAAGTAACAGAAAAGAATATGCCTTTTCCATCACTGCAAACTAAAAGCCTTCAGAAAAAGTTTGATCGTTCTTTAGTTCATTTTAAGAGGAAGAGCATGCGTACCTGCTTCCTGCTTCTCTTTCCTTTCCCCAAGGTTTCAGATTCCTCAACTTTATACTCCTCGTATTGGTCTTTCAGCAACTCCTCCCAGTAATTTGCTTTTTCTTGGTTTGTGATGGTAGATTTGATTTCCTCCGGGGGCATTTGAGATTCCACGTCTGTTACTGCCTCAGACTCCTCAATATACTTGAAATTTGCAACCTAGTAACAGAAGCATTTAGGGCCTTCGATGAGGAAATAAAGATGCAAAGACAATGCAGTGCTTAATATAATATGTTAGAATGAGCTACGGTTAAATAAACAGAGACTATCAAATAAAGGACATGAAATTTCAAGACAAGGCTTCTGTTACAACTCTCTGGTGTACAGTAACAATTCACATGATGAAGAGTTCTGATCAAGTCACAAACTCATAAGGTACCAAGAGAGTATCACTGACCAAAAAGAGACCACATACAGTATCTAACCGCGAATTAGCTGTGTGCGATTAATTGCAACAGGCGACAAAAATAAAAATCCGACAAGACTTGAGCCTCAGAAAAACCTAGATAATCCCCGCAATGGTACAGGATGCACTATTAATAAGGAATTTAACATGATGAGATTTCATTATAAAATCTACTCGGAAGTAAATGCATGTTAGACAAATGAAGCACGCATAAAAGTTGATAACTGTTGGTTCAAATGCCAGAAATGTTACACCTTCAGACAAGAGAACAATCATATGGCTGGGACACTAGAACCCTTCAAACTGAAGGCACAAAACAGAACACTTTTGGACTGGTATGCTGGGATCAATTGCTTTCTAATTACATGTCAAATTAATGACAGTAAGGAGACATGGTGAATTAACAAATATGTTCCAAGCAACACTATTTATAGCTAGGCCATGACGGTGAAAGTTTTAAAGAGGATTCTACTAATCCAATACATACACGAGTTGATTTGGCAGCATAGTAACAAGGATCTCAAAAAACCTCTACAATTTGGCCAGCGGTTAATGGAAAGAAATACTGTTGCCAAAGATGGTAGTCACATACACGGACGATTCAAACATACCAAATGAAGGAAGATAAGAGAAGATGGAAAACCAAAGAATAATTGTGGACCACTTAAATTGAGTTTGACTCTACCCGAATTACCATACAAAAAAGCAATGTAGTTAATCCATTAAAAAAAACCCCAACTACAAGTCTCCTCAATGCATAATTGCTTCCAGTCAGTGGAGAGGTAGGGAGAGGCTGTGCACATACTTTAGGACTGCCCTTCAAAACATGGTAACTAGGATAGAGTCAAAACTCAAAAAGCTGTGAAAAGAGTAATTTTTCAACTCAGCAATGAATTGCCATGTATACTTGTGAAAAAGAGGAATTTTCGCATTGGCATATGATCAATGCCTCGGACTATTTAAATTTCTAAGCAAGGAAATCTGATCCAAAACTCAACTCAGCAAACTTTGACGTTGAAGAATATTTTGAACAAAAACAGAATTTGGAAAGCTTTTTTGAAGTGGAAGAATCCGGTCTTTCTCATCTGTCCACGAATACACTTCCCTTCTTTTATTCAAGATGGCTTTTATTCAATTAGGGATCGTAGCGGGTATAGTTTACGGGTATAGTTTAGTGGTATTAGAATTAGATTCTAGTTTATTAGAATTAGAAGATGATTCCCTATTCTCCTGTTTTAGACAGTAGGCAGATTTGGAAAGTCAAAAAGACAATCTTAATAAAAATGATAACTAGTCAGGCAGACAATAAGACTGGAAAATATTGCCCGTCCAGAAAGAAGATGATGACGAGAAATCTTTACAGCAACAGATTAATTTTTTGTTGGTGGAACGATGGAATCTAGAGAGTCATAGGCATACCAATTTTTAAGAAAAAAGAAGATGCAAGAAGTGAAGCCACCAATTACAAAGTGAAAGGCGGAAACATATGACCCAATAAGAAAGCAGAAGTGAGTACTCACTACTCAGGAACAATACAATTCAAGATTATAATTTATTGTTTGACTATGGCTTTACCTATATTCTTTACTTAAGCTAAATGTAAAATTTGTGAAAATAAAGATACCACTACGGGAGGAGTCAGCATTGGAATGTGAAACAAGTTCAATAGTTATGAAAGAACTTATCATTTTATGAGCAATTATCGAGACGAAAGAACTTATGAAACCTTGAATGCTTTTAAGAACCCATCTTCCTCTTCATCATCGATTGGTGTTTCATCATTTCCAGCTTGTTCTCTATCCAGCAATCTAATTCAAGAAGAATTGTAAAGCGCAAGTCCAAGAATTAACCTCAGAAACAGAAAAGCTACTGCTTCATCATTACCGGTCTATAGCAGCATCGTCATAATGAATTTGGCGTGATTTTCCTGCTTCATCATCCTCACCAGCAAAAAGTTCTTGTGAACCATGCCTGAGGATGTCATCCAGCTCTTCCTGAGACAATTAGAAGCTAGTCAACATCATCATCCGAAACACATATCATATCGGAGTTTCCATCAAACAATCACAGTCACAATCCTAATTATTCGAGTTGCAAAACAAAATCACTCCACGAACACTAGTCAACGATTTCTTCACATCAGAATGCACGATCAGATACATTCATTTCTACTCAGAAAAAAGGTGAACATCCTTGACACCACATCATTTTTTGTCCAAACAGCTACAAGTTTGTCCACTATTCTTCAATAACTTAGAAAACCTATTTTCCAAGTAGTGCTCGGAAACTATTTTCCAGATAACTGGGTTTAATGAATCCAAGATGCTGTTTCCTTCATCACACTGACACTTGGATCACAGATGAATGAAAATTCAAGTAACGAGTCAGTTTTTGACCAACAAGTAAAACGATTTTACCAGGTTTATACTCCAGTCACCTAAAGTTAATTTCCACTTTTTTCACCAGTCAACCTAATAATTACCTGATTAAGATTCTGTGTCTTCAACTTCCCTACGACAAGATGCTCCAACACCATTTTCTTCCTAGTCATCTGCATCATTCGTTCCTCAATGGTACCTCTGGTTATAAGCCTATATATCATGACCTGCAAGAAAAAATATTAGGTCTCTTACATTTACTAATAAAAGACGGGCTCAACCTCAAATTATAAACTTCACCTTGTTGGTTTGCCCAAGTCGATGTGCTCTAGCCATTGCTTGAAGATCAGCGTGAGGGTTCCAATCACTGAAAGGGACAAAAATAACCATGTTTGGCAAAATGAAGCTTCTCGGATGAAATTAAGCTTTTGGCATAAACCAGAACCACAAACTTATAAGACACATCTGCCTGACAACTCAGTCGAATATGTAAGCATAAGCTTTTTATTGGCTAAAGAAGGAATAACCGCTTATATATTCTTTCCTTAGCAATGTGTACAAAGCCAACACCATATCCATCATTTCCGATTTCCTTCTCATATGAGTCGCAAAAACTAATACCATATGTCAAACAACCTACTTTAAGCATTATGTTGACAAGAATCCCTCGCCAAAAGAGAAACAATCATGTCAACTTGAATATGTATATTCGCCATCGTATCTCAGAGTTTGCAGTAATCCTTTACAATTAACAATAGGACAGGTATTTATGCTTATCTGTGTGGTTCTGTCATCCATATATCTTCATTATTTACAGCATACCATACTACGGAGAAGAAATAGGCACAGAGTAAGCATGGAATAGAAACACTAACAAGATGGAGCTTTACCTATCATATATTATAACTGTATCTGCAGTTGCCAGATTTATTCCCAGTCCTCCAGCCCTAGTAGAGAGCAGAAAGCAAAATCTAGTAGAATTTTTTGCATTAAATCGATCTATGCGCACTTGTCTCTCCGCCCCTCCAACCTTCCCATCAATTCTTTCATACTGCCATTTCTGAAAATATAAGCAACAAACGCATCAGCTGCTAAACATTTCTTTTTAATGTGGATAAAAAAGAAGCAGAATGTTCCACAACATAAAAAAAGACTAAAATTTAAGTATGTAACGGAAAAGGATGCCTTCACCTTATAACTGCAGTAGTCTTCAATCAAGTCCAGCATCATTCGAAATTGAGAATAAATGAGAACTCTGTGTCCTTGTTCTTTAAGTTTCACCATCATTTTATCCAGCAGTTGCAATTTCCCAGAGGACTCAATTAGCAATCTGTAACAAGAGTAAAAAAC
>SOPF01016808.1:0-49803 GCA_012979155.1 Hypericum perforatum
TCTCGAAATCAAGTGATCGTTCTCCTCCAAGATGACAAAACCACCAAATTGTTTACTTATGGAAATTTCTTCCTTTTTGTTAATCATAGTTTTGGGTAAACCATGAACTTGGATGAAGAAAACCGACCAGATGAATGTCGCAATGAGTAATTTTGGTCAAGTAAGTAATTTTGGTCAGGTGATCATTCTAGCCAGCAATAATTTCCTTAGGCTAGTTCATATGTTGATGATGTCAAAAATGTTGGACTCGATTCAGTCTTGGAGAGGCAAATCCAATAAGGTCCTAAATAGATAGGAAGAAGGGTACTAAAGTAATTGACAAAAACTTGAGAAAAAAATGTTTGTGGAGCAGCATTTCATTTTTTAAAAAAAATGTTTGTGGAGCAGCATTTCATTTTTTTATACAAGGAGTGGTGGTAATTTATTATTCTATTGTTGTGCGTATTTTTTTCAAATTTTTACTTTAAATTTTTTTTAATTGAAATTTATTAAAAAATTGGATAAATCATTCGACATAGTTTGATAAATTATTTAATATAATTAGACATGACATTCAATATATAATTTAATTTCTTAAGTTCATTTGAAAAGATCCTAGTTAATACTATCAAATTAATTATTTAACGTAGCACACCATTTGATATAATCGGATAAACTATTTGATACAATTAAAAAAATTGTTTAATATAATTGAGTGAATTATTTGATATAATTATGTAAATTATTATATATATTTGGATAAACCATTAGATATATTCAGATAATCTATTTAATATAATTGCATAAAGTATTTTATATAACTATGTAAACTATTTGATATAATCAAATAATTTTGATATAAATGGATAAAGTATATCATATAATTGAGTAAATCATGTGATATAATGAGATAAAATATTATAATTTTTAATAGTAATTATCATTTTTTAGATGTGTTTAATCAAATATTATTTTAATGGTATAACTACTATATCAATTTTCTCATTTATAAAATAGTTTAATTAGTTATATGAAATTGTTGTCCAATCATATTAAATAGTATATTTTGTTATATCAAATGGTTTACAATGTTATATTAAATAGTTTATTTAGTTATATTAAATAATTTGCTCTTTCATATTAAATAGTTTGGTCAATTATATTAAATAATTTACTTGACTACATCATATAATTTTTACCTAGTTATATCAAATAATGTAATTAATTGTATCAAATAGTTTAACAGTTATATCAAATATGTTATACCATCTGAACATATGTTATATTAAATTTATCAAAAATATAATTAATATTATCTAATTAATTATTTAACACTACATACCACTGTAAATTAAATAATTTGTTATCTTGATGTATAACACAACATTTAATCAAAAACCATTCAAATATAACATGACAAATTATTTTATCATAATAGTAAAATTACTCAAACTACTAGTAGAAATCATCTAATCCCAATTGAATAATTTTTTTACCATGATATAAACCATTCAAACATAGCACAAAAACTATTTTATCGTAATAGTGAAATTATTTGAACTATGATTACAAACCATTTAATCATAATTGAACAAAATTTTATCATGATATATAATAAATTATTTGATCATAATAACGTAAACCATTCGAACGACTAGTACAACTATTTGGTCATACATGTTTGCCGTTCTTTCCGGGCAGCCTCCCCTCCCTGAAGCTCCGCTGGCTGCCGCACTCCGGCCACCACCCACGATGGCTCGTTAGCCATTCCCGGCCCATCGGACCCCTCAGAGGATGCTTGGGTCTCGGCCCCCTCCAATAAGCAAGCTTCCGTGATTTGGATGGTGGTATTGCGTTTTGTGTAGAAACTTGTAGGTCTTTTGGGCAGCCCGATGGCTCAGGTCGCCAAGGATTTTGTTGCTGTGAGCCTGGCACTGAGTCGGGCGCTGTTCCTAACTCTTTGCCCGAAGGTCATGCCCAATTTTCCGCTCCTCTTGCCGTAGATCAAACAGCGAATGATCAGGTCAGGGAGCCGACTCAGCCCACGCGTCCCTCCTACGCCTCCAGGGCTAGATCACAGCAGGGGAGTTGGACTTTTTCCGTTTCTGGCCCGAAGCCTATCCTTGTTGGCGATAAGCCTACCCTGATTGTCGGCAAGGACATCTTCACCGCCTGCCGCGCATTTGGTGATCGTGCTTTCATTGGTCACTTGGTCCTGCCTAAGGGGACCAAGCCACTTACCTCAGCCAGCCTGCGCGCGGAGCTAGTGCGACTCTGGGGCATTCAGACCTAGAGCATGCTGTCCCTTGGTCTGGGTTTCTACACCTTCAGGTTCTTCGATACTGCGGACAAGGCACATATGTAGGAGTCTTGACTGTGGAAGCTCCAGCACGGTAGACTTTTCTTACAGCAGTGGGTTCCATTCTTTAAACCCACTCGCCAGGCATCTACTTTGTCCAGGACTTGGATCAGGCTCGTTGGCTTGAGTAGCGAGCACATCTCTGAGGACATCGTGTTTGGCCTCGCAGGGGCGGTTAGCACGCCGATCAGAGTGGATACCGAGGCCCTACACAGGGTTAATGGTGTTCAAGCACAGGTGCTGGTCGAGCTGGATCCAGCCAAGCCTTGACCTTCTAGCGTCAGCCTTGTACTGGACTACGGGGAGGTTGACGTCCAGATCCAGTACCAGGACTCCACCCCTATCTGCGTCTACTGCAAGGCGCAGGGACACCTACGTAGTGCCTGCCCGCGCCTTGCCTCCTCTAGGAAGCAGTCTTCAAGGGTCGTGCCATTGATCACGACGACTACTGTTCCCCTGACCACTACTTCATCTGCGCGTGTTTGGGTTGGCACTGGGTGGGTGTTCTCCTCCAGCCCCAACCATACACCATATTTCCCACTAGCCGCGGTGGCCGACGACATTCCTCTTCCTACACACAATGCCTTCGCCGCTCTTGCCGAGACAGAGGCACAGGAGGCTCCCCCAACCCCCAAGGTCTTCCCTCCACCTGCAGATTTTCCTCCCACTACGGACACTCCTGTTCTCAGACTTGACGCGGATCATCCTATGGAGGTCTCGTACCTGCAGACGGCACTTTATGTGGCACCCCCTGAGGTGCGTACCACCCTGACCGAGCTACTGATACTACTAGTGCCCCCTCTCCCAGAGGAGCATGCCACGCCGATCGAGCCCATGGCATGTCCAGTGCTCCCCCTTCTAGTTTTGGCCTACGCTGAGCCACAATCTGACGATCTCAGCGACTCCACCCCCGGAGAGTCTACTACCTCTTCCAGGGCTCAGGTACCTCTATCTTCCCCGCTTTTGGTGCCTGAGGATGCTTTGCAGGGTACGCCTATTATTGTGGTTGTGCCGAGCAATGAGCCTGGGTCTATTAGCAACCTCGAACGAATAGGTCATGCCAAATTTTCAGCACGAAGGCATGCCTTGACAGCTGCTACATCACCAGGAGTGACCTCCTCCCTTATCCTTTGCGCGACCAACAAGCAGGCCTCACCGCCTTCGGATGCTCTCGCCTGGATCGACGTGGTCAACAAGAAGGGGAAAGGCAAGGGTAGATCATCTACTAGCTCCTCCTCCCGCAGTCGTCCACCTACGTCGAGACCATTGGCTTAGGATTAACCGAGACGCGAGGATACATTGCAGATTGGTACAGAGTTAGTGGGACTTCGTGAGGCCGCCACTCCTTTCACCCCTTACCATTCCGAGGTCATGGAGCTAGAGGAGCTAGAGGACAACAGAATTGTTATCGAGGCCATGGTGGGTACGTGGAGCTTTGATGTTTCACCACCCCCACCTCCCTTATCCTCGATGCATACGCGGAGCGGGATGTGGCTTCTCCCTACTTCGGGCTTCGGTAGGAGCAAGGGGCGAAGGAAATGGGGCTAGTTTCACTTCCTTGCTCATTTGTATATTGCAGTTTCCTTCTGTTGGCCCCTTATTTGTTTTTCGTTTTGCACTTCATGGTTGACCCACCTGTCTTCCACTGCGTTGGTTGATAGGATGGTTTGGGATCTCTTTTATTTCATGCTTTTAGTCTCGCCCCGCCTGACGGCCAGGACTGTTGGCTCGCAGGCTTTACGGGCTTGAGCACTGCCTTTTCTCCAACTTTTTTGTACTTTGAACTTTTTATATATATTTTTTAATTAAAAAAAACTATTTAGTCATAATAGTTCAAACTATTCGAATTATCAGTACAAACTATTTAATCGTACCATGGTAAACTATTCAAACTACTTATGCAAACCATTTGATCATAACAAAGTAAACTATTCAAACTAATATTACAAACTAGTTGATCGTAATAATGTAAATGATTCGGACTATTAGCATAAATAATTTATCGTAAAAGTGTAAACCATCTGAACTACTAGTATAAACTATTTGATCGTAATAGTGTAAATCATTCGAACGACTAGTACAAACCATTTTATTGTATTAGTGTAAACTACTAACTAGTGCAAATCTTTTGATCATAACAGTTTAAACTATTCGAACTACTTGTGTAAACCATTTGATCGTAACAAAATAAACTATTCAAACTAATATTACAAATCATTGTATCATAATAGTGAAAACTATTCAAACTACTATCACAAACTATTTTATGTGAACCGTGTAAATCATATAAAACACTAGTGCAAAATATTTTATCATAATAGTGTAAACTATATAAATTGTTAGTGCAAACTATTTGATTATAACAGTATAAACCATTCGAAGGACAAATACAAATTATTTGATCATAGTAGTGTAAACCATTAGAACTAATAGTACAAACTATTTGATCGTAATAGTGTAAATCATTCGAACGACTAGCACAAACTATTTGATCTTAACTTTGTAAATTATTTGAACGACTAGCACAAACTATTTGATAGTAATTGTGTAAACCATTCGAACTACTAGCATAAACTATTTGATCGCTATTGTGTAAAAATATTCAAACTACTATGCAAATTATTCAAACTAATAGTATAAACTATTTATGATCAAATGGTTTACATTGTAATGATACGATGCATTATCCTCTTATGTTCTAATAATTTTTTTATCATGATATGATAGTACAAACCATTTGTTTATATTTGTGTAAACCATTGAATCATAATATAACAAACTTTTTGATAAGGTATAACATCCAATGTTATCGTGATGTGAAAACTATTCAAACATAATAAAAAAACTATTTTATCTTAACTATGCAAACCATTCAATCATATAGTAAAAATTATTTTGATCATAATAAAAATAGTATTTTTTATTGTAACAGTGCAAATTATTTCATCATAATAATGCAAACCATTCAATTTAACATGATAAATCATTTAATACAACTAAATAAACTATTAAAGATTAACGTGATTAAGAAAAATAGGAAAAATAACTATTCAATCTGTTTCAAACAAGATGTACATTCTGAAACAATCACACACAACTTCACACAACTTCACAGCCATGTCCATCGATTTAGCCAACGATGGCACCATCAACTTGGCATTGAGCAACGAAAATGGGAAAAAAATTTATGAACCAACTCGAATCTACTCAATACAAAAATAATCAATTATCCCAGCAGCTAACACATTACAGAAAGCACCAAACACAAGATTAAGTCAAACAGATATGAAGTAAGTGAAAAAGAGTATCAAAGAATATGATGATTGTGAGTAACCCACAAACAAGGGAGGAGATGGATGCATCGAGAATCTGATGTAAGAATTATGATCACTGCCGATTTGGTGTGTTTGTACTGCATTTTGGGTCTGTCTCGCGCACGCCAACTAAGACTGGCGTGCGCCAATTTTCTTATTTCAGCGTCACTGGCGCGTGCCAACTAAAGGTGGCGTGTGCCAAGTTATCAGTTATAGCAGCACTGGCATACGCCAACTAAGGGTGGCGTGCGCCAGGTTATCAGCAGAAGCAATATAGAGTAAGTCGGGAAATATCGTCCCACAGAGATAAGATTATGATGTTTGGTTGATTACACAAGTGATCTAAGTCTAGATAACAAACCTAAATGTCACAACTTTTACTAAAGCTAAAGGTTTGCTAGTTTACTAACTAACTACAAATAATAACTTAGGATACTAAAATGAGCAATGTACCTAAACGAGCAACATAACCAACAGAATCAGGGGGTTTTAAGTGTATGTGATAGGGTCCGACTGAATCTAAGGCAACCTCAACCACACTTTTGTGCACGATGAGTCTAAATTGCTACTTAACTAAGCTTAGAAGGCTACTTATGTTCTTTCGACCCCACCAACCAACTAAACTAAGCTAAGCGCCAACTATATGCTCCACTCAAAGGACAATCAATAGGTCACTAAGAAGATTACTCTCTTAGCAAGAGTACTCATCATCAAACTAATCTTTCTATCAATCCTATCTCCTTTTGGTCTTAAGTTTTGACTAGCTACGAAGGCTTGTTGGTCAAGCAAGTCTAAGCAATGTATTATGCACGTTAATAAGAACACATACTCAACATACACACCCATTCCGTGGCTACATGCAAGGTAACAAGGCACCAAACTCATATTTAACTACTCAAACATACTTAATATAAATAACATAAGCATAAGCAAAGTAAAGAGCAAGAGAGAATGGAAGCTTATCAAAGGAGAAGAAGCCTCCCTCCTTCATGTTCTTTATAGGGAAAATATCTACATGGTTTGGTGGTTTTTCCATCCATACATCTACTCAAGACAAAAGACTTATACATATACTAAGGCAAATACTCAAATAGTAAACAAAATATCTAACTAAAGTATCCTAAGCTAAAATATCTACCTAAAAATATTTACTAAGTCATACATATCCATTCCCTTCCTTCACAAAAGACTTAAGCCGACTTTGAGTTTTTTCCCATTTGTTTGTCCAACACTTAGCTTTATTTTTGTTCTGCTCGACTGGTCTGGCGTACGCCATCTTCACTTAGCATATGCCAGGTCTTCGCAATTTCCATCTTTGAGTGCATCTGGTCATCTGAGTCAATGGTCGTCTGAGTAACAGCTACTTGGTGTGCACCATGTCACCTGGCGTGCGCCATCATCAATCCATGCTTCACAATTTTTGCCTTTGTAACTTCCCTCTCTTCCATGCATCCACGCATCTAGCTCAATCATCCTCCACTTCACCTCAAATAGCTCCTAAAAACATGCAAACGCAATGAAATCGATAAACTCAATATAAACACACATTGAACAAAAACTAATACTATGACAACTAAAATGCAACTAAATCAACCTAAAACACTAAGAACAACCTACTAAAAGGACACGAATAATGAGTGTTTTTGACACTTATCACACCCCCATATTTGAACCATTGCTTGTCCCCAAGCAAAAATCAAAATGTGGACAACCTTAAAAAATCAAAAAAGAACAAACAAACACAAAACAAGGTAAAGACATGGCATTAATGGATCAAAACTTAACTTTCCTCAAAAACATCAGCTCGCATCACGATCAAATTATAACCTAAGTTAGTTCATCAATCCATAACACAAAGCACAATGAATTAGTAGGCACCTCAGCACTCAATTGTTTAAACAAGTGTTAACTTTACATAAAAGACACTAAAAGGTTGAACTCACGAGGATAGAAAAGTGTTTCACTCATATAATTAGTATGGTCAACTTCCTATCACTCGCATACAAGTCAGGATACTCAAAGCATACTATGTCCTACTCAGCATTATCTAAAATTCACAATGGTTGCTAATGATCGGGGGGTCTTTTCATCAGGTTGTAATGGGGCTTAAGGTAAAGGTGAGGTATAATATGTGGATAGTGGCTAAACCACCCAATCTGAGGACATGCCACAAATGTAACTAATCACTCATCTAATCTACACATCCTCACATATATAACATAAATAAGCACACTCCCCAAATATTCCAATTTCCTAAGACCGCAAAGCACAAGTCTTACCTAAACCACACGCCTTATTCAATATCACATTCTTTTTCATTTCTTTTTCTTTTTCTTCTTTTTTTTCACATGAACATAACATTCACAAACTTCACAAACTTACATACTTAGCACATTCTAGACAAAAACTCAGCTTCTTACATGGTCATAACTACAACATCCCAATGAACATAAACCAAACTAAGCCAAAGCTACTGTTCAGTGTTCAGATTATGCTAATGGTATCGTGAACCGCCTACTGTAATTTTGCTTAGAAATGGACGATCGGTCATCTCTTTTGGACTTACTGGCATATGCCAGAAGTGGGTGGCGTGTGCCAACCCTAGCCCAGCCCGAATCTATTGCACATGCCAATAGCACCTAGCGTGTGCAAAGACTAAATGACCAATAAACCTGGCGTGCGTCAAGTAAGGTGGCGTGTGCTAGTTCAGCAACAGGGTTACAGTAGCTTGCAAATAAGAGTGAGTAGGGTTGTCAAACCACAGCGATTGAGTTATTATTAAGCCTACTCCAAGGTTTACTTACTTAACTAGGATCAGATTATGAAGTTTGTTGTTGAACACTTGTGATCTAAACTCTAAAGATTGGAAATAAAGATGATAACAATAAACTCAAGCAAAGGTTGTTTATAAAACAGACTACTAATAATTTATAAGCTAATATAGAGCAAGGTGCCTAAACCAACAACATAACCAAGATAAAGAGGGGTCTGAGAGTATGTGATGTGGTCTGAGTGAATCAAAGGCAACCTCAACCACACTTTCGTGTACCATGAGTCTAAATTGCTACTTAACCTAGCTTAGAAGATCAGATATGTTCTTCCGATCCCACCAACCAACTAAACCAAGTTAAGCATCAACTATAAGCTTCACTTCAAGGACAATCAGTAGGTTACCAAGGAGATTTCTCTCCTGGCAAGAGTATTAATCATCGAATCAACCTATCCATCAATTCTATCTCCTTCCGGTCTCAAGTTTTGACTAGCTACTAAGGCTTGGTGATCAAGCAAGTCTAAGTAATATGATCAAGCACGTTGATAAGAACACATACAACAATATACACAACTCTTATCAAGTGCTACATCAAAGGTAACAAGGCACCAAACTCATACAACTACTCAAACATACTTATATTCAACATAATAAACATGAACATAGACAAAAGAGAGAAAGGAAAATGAAACTTATCAAGGTTCCAAGCTCCACTCTTCAATTCCAAGTTCTTCTAAGTAGAAGGAAATATTTACATCTGGTTTTTTATGGACACAAAGTCGTTTCTTGTCACAAATTGTGCCGCTCTCTTTTACAAGACAAAAACTACCTAATATACATACTAACTAAAGGAATAGTAAACTAAATATCTAATTTAACTTATCTAATAACTTATCTAACCTAAAAATATCTCTAAAGTGCCTGCAAACATTGTCCCCTTGCCTTCACAAAGCCTAAGCCGCCTTAGTCACTTCATGCATTTGTTTGTCCAACACTCAGCTTTTATTTCACTTCTGTCTGTCTGGTCTGGCATGCGCCAGCCTTTACGATTTTTCTTTACTGAGTTGAAATGGTCATCTGAGTGATCTGTCGTTGTCGCAACGGCTACGTGGCATGTGCCAAAGAGATTAGCGTGCACCAGAAGACTGCTTTCCTTGGCTTTGTGACTTCCCTCTTATCCGGCTTTGCGCATGTGCTCGATCATCCATCACCTATCCTCGAATAGGCTCCTAAAAACAAGCAAACTTAATGAAAAATGATAAAATCAACATAAAGACACAAAGAAGGAAAACTAACACTAAGACAACTAAAACACAACTAAATCAACCTAAAAACACTAAGAACGAAACACTAAAGGGGTATGAATGATGAGTGTTTTTGACACTCATCACACCCCCACACTTGAATCATTACTTGTCCCCAAGCAAAACTCAAAGTGCGGACAACCAAAACTAAAATCAAAATAAAATAATAATAAAAGAAACAAACAAACACAAAACAAGGTAAAGACATAGCATGAATCGATCTAAACTTAACTTCCCTAAAAAAATAAGCTTATATCAGAATCAACTTATAAACTTAGTTAGTTCTTCAATCCATAACACAAAGCACAACAAACTAGTAGGCATCTCAGCACTCAATTGTTTAAACAAGTGTTAACTCTACATAAAAGACACTAGAAGGTTGACCTCACAAGGGTAAACAAGTGTTTCACTCATATAATCTGTATGGTCAACTTCCTATCACTCGCATACATGTCAATATACTTAAAGCATCCTACGTCCTACTTAGTGCTATCTAAAAGTCATAATGGTTTCTAATGATCGAGGGTCTTTTCATCGGGTTATATTGGGGCTTAAGGTTAAGGTGAGGTATAATATATGAATAGTTGCTAAACTACCCAATCCGAGGACATGTCACAAAAGCAATTAATCACTTGTCTAATCTAAACATCCTCACATATATAATAAATAAACACACTCCCCAAGTAACCAAATTATCTAAGACCAAGAAGCACAAGTATTGCCTAGACAACATGCCTTATTCAAATTCACATTCTTTTTTGCTTCTTTTTCTTTTTCTTTTTTCTTTTTTTCTTTTTTTTACTTTACAACTCATACTAAAAACTGTACATACATCGCATGTTCTAGGCAAAAACACAGCTTCTAACACGACCATACTACCATATCCCAACGAATATAAACTAAATGAATCCCAAGCTACCAACTAAACCCATAATACAAGCCAACCTAAATGTCCTCAAATTGGATGATCAAAGGTAAGGAAGATGGATGATATAAGGTTTGTAGTCGGCTTCCAAATCTAAGATCAAGAAAAGACTAGGCTCAAATGTTTTAAACAATGGATACAATAGGGATTTTATCTCTAAAGCTCTAGGCTTAATGTCAAAGAATGCCCCCGTCTTCTCACTAACTCCCACATAACCTAGACTACGATAAGTACTAGTAGGATACATCGATCAACTGACTAAGTATGCACCTCGTGAAAATATAGAGACAGATGTCTCTTCCTTCGGCTCAAATACTCACAAGGTACACTCGTCAACCCTCTAGTCTAGTCTACATAGTGAAACCACTAATCTAAATAACAGAGTGCAAGATTTCTATCAAATCCTAGGCTTTGTGCTCGAATTAAATTCCCAACTAAGAAAATAATAAAATTCAAACATAAGTTGAAAATTTTTGAGGGGGGTCAAATATTTGAAAAATTCATGCCAAATCTAAACCTAAACAAAACATCCTAATATGAAGACATACTAAAAAAATAAAAGGAAGATTCTGAGAAGGAACCCTCCCCCACACTTGAAAGACACATTATCCTCAAAGTGTAGACGATACTAATAAGCACCTAAAAATAAAAAGAAAACAAACATACACAAAGAAACATGCAACAGAATAACTCACTAATGACTTGTTATGTAGACTACCTTCTTGCAATCTTTTCAGCTTTAAGCCTAATAGGATCATTGTCTAGTAGCATAACACAATCATTAAATGAGTTACAAACACACAACATAAAAATAGAGTCAAAATACAAGAAAATAAACAAAGAAAATAGATAAAGAAAAATACAAAAGTAGGGAAATAGGAGCTCCTTGTCAATCATTTGAAGTTGGAGGAGGTGGTAGTGGGAACATGAAGTTGCTGCCAAAGTTCTCCTCCCAGGTGCGCATCCACTCAGCGTGCGCTTGTTACTACTCATAATGCTCTTGCTAGCAGGCCATATGAGCTCTCTGATCGGCATAGAATGCCCTCTACTCCTCTCTCTGAGCTCTCAGCTTGGCCTCCAAGTGAGCATTATAGTCGTACTAGCGGTCCCATCTGGCTACGTTACTAACTGCGTAGTCCTGCAGTTGCACGTCGTATCCGTGAAGCTACTCTCTGTGACTCCATAGCTGCACCTACATCGCAGCCAACTAGTCACATAAAAACTGTATATCAGAATGAGCGTCAGGCACCAGATGACTTGGCCATGCATTGTCATGCTAGGCCTGGTACTGGTGGCTCGGGCCTACCTGCTCCTGCTGCTCCTCCCTCTGAGCTGGCACCTTTCCTGGTGCCCCCAGGCATTTTTGCATTGCCTCTCTCTCTTCCCAAGGCTTGTACTCAACCACCTCAACTCTATCGATCATCGTCTTCTTGATCAGCTTGCTCATGTGGAGTTTCTCGATGCCGAAAGACATCGACTCCAAAATCATTCCACAAAAAGCTGAAAACTGCTTAGAAAAATGGTGATGTGCAATGCGGGAAATAATATGTCCTAAGTATAGATACCTAGGCTCCCTATCACTAATTGATCTCGCAAAGCATTTGATGATCATGGTGAAGGTGCTAAAGAGAATATCATGGCGAAGGCAATCTATGGCATAGATCTGAGATTGGAAGACTTTACACTCTTCCCATTGACCACAAATAGTTAGAGTCATAAAGTGATGGAGGATGCCTAGATATGGTTCTCTAATCAGTGCATTAGGCGCCCTCCCTGACTCGTATCGCTCAAACCCTGTAATCTCATGCCATGCCCTATGAGCCTGACTAGTGGGTGAGAAATCTAACGTCCCAGGTCCAACCTTAAGGCTGAATAGGTCGTTAAATTCGACCTCATCCATGCAAAAATCAGTGACAAAAATACATGCAGTAAAAGATCGTCTGTTAGTCGATACCTGCAACGGGCAATAAAACTCTAACACTAATTCTTGCCTAGCCATGATCTCTTTGTTCTCAAAATATCTCCACCCTAGTATCCTAAATGCAGACCTCAATAGCCTATCTACCCCTAGTGTCTTCATGTCATCCTAGTCTATCGCAAAATGACTAAGGGCATTAAGGTGTGAGAATCATTGATACCTCTCTCCCTCCAAATCATGGAAGATCACTAAGGGAGCATTGTAGCGGCCACAAATGTCTGGGGGTGAAGATCCAGGTGGAGAAGGCAAAGGGTTTCTTGCTCGCTTCCTCCTGTCTCTTCTTGGAATCCTACTAGATCCTATAGCATCCGCCATCGGAATGTTTGTTTTGGACCTTTGAAAGTGCGGGTAAATGGCTCAAGAAAGTTGGGCAAGTGAAATTTTAAAGATTTGGAAAGTTGGAATTTTCGGATTTTGAAAATTTATGAAGAAACCAAATTGGCCGAGAGTTTTATAGCCAATTTTGTCCAAACCTGGCATATGCCAAATTTGATGGCGTGTGCCAGCTTCTTCTTTTTCCCAACTCTGACGTGCGCCAAATGCACCTTAGCATAGGACGTGGAAGTAATTCGAACCAGTTTAGGTGTTTAAGTTGGTACGAACAAGATCAACAAAAAATAACGGATAGATCACCTAAACTAATCCTTCCGAATTGGTTTAAGTATTTGCTTGAGTCCACAAGCGACCAATAAAGAGGGCCAATCTATAGAAATGTTCACAAATCCATGCAAACAACAAGATAGCTCGAAAGCAATTCGTTTTTGAAAATTCTTAATCATGTATATATTTATTCATTAATTCAGAAACATATAAAAAGGAAAAAGATGGAACATTTGGATGGTCATAAAGCCACATCGTCCAAACGTCTAATACATGCATCTAATCATACGTAATAATTAAATTATGATACATTCGGATTTAAGGACATTCATCCGAACATGCATTAGAATTTAAATGGACCTAACCTTATTAATTATGTACTAAACTAAGTGCAACGAAATAAATAATAAAGTTTATGACAAAGTTCCAACGAAATAAATGTAGCATCCAATCCAAGCTGACTTAATCTTGAGGGTTGACTTGATTGAGCTGGTCGTCCTACGGCACCCTCCCCTCCTTAAGATTGAGCTAGTCCCTAGCCGCCAACCTGGAAGGCATAGGCATAGGGTCATAGTATGGAGTTAAATCTACCACATTGAATGTCTTGGATACACCTATGTCTTCAGGTAAGTTGAGCACATATGCATTATCATGCACATGTCTAAGGACTTTGTAAGGTCCAAACTTTCGAGCTTGTAATTTGCACCTAAATGGGCAGGCATTTGCTCCTTACAAAAGTGAACCATGACACGATCTCTGGGCATGAAGATTTGAGTACGATGATGCTCATCACTTCATTCTTTCGCTTTAGCATAAGTAGCTTCAAGTTGCTTCTTCATAGCATCAAGCACACCTTGAACATGCTCAGCATAAGACATGGCAGCTGGATTAGCACGAGAGGGTCAAGGTACCAAAGAAATATCCACCAAATGATTAGGAACCTTTGTATACACCAAGGCAAATGGTGACGTTCCTGTGGACCTATACACAGCTCCATTATAAGCAAACTCGGCAATTGGCAATGCAAGATCACACTGCCTCTTGCATTTATGACAAAGACTCCGAAGCAAGTTGCTAAGTGTTCGATTCGTAGCCTTGGTCTGGCCATTGGTCTGAGGATGCATGGTCGTGCTAAACTTCAAAGTAGCATCAAACATATGCCACAAGGTCTTCAAGAAGCTAGCCAAAAACTTTGCATCACGATCAGACACAATAGACTTTAGAACTCCATGCAAAGGAACCACCTCACGAAAGAAGTGACGTGCAATAGCCGATGCATCATTGGTTTTCTTACATGGCACGAAGTGAGCCATTTTAGACAATCTGTCCACGATCACAAATATGGAATCCGCACCTCTCGGAGTTCAAGGTAAACCAAGGACAAAGTCCATAGAAAGGTCTTCCCAAATTGCACTCGGTATTGGAAAAGGTGAGTACAAGCCAGAATTATTCATTGTTCCCTTTATTTCTTGACAAACACAATAGTGTTTGACATACTTTGCAACTTCCTTTTCCATCTGTGGCCAATAAAAACATTCTTGCAAGGCTAAGAGTGTTTTATCTCGTCCAAGGTGCGCGGACAGTCCGCCACCATGCAATTCCAAAATCAATTGCTCTCTCAACGAAGTCTTCGGAATACAGAGTTGATTACCCTTCAACAAAAAGCCATCTTGCAAGAAGTAATCATCCACACTTGTTCCATTTACACACTTCAGCCAAATTGCCCCGAAATCATCATCATCTTCATATTGCTCTCGGATGCATTCAAAGGCAATAATTGTTCCACGTAACTTAGTAAGCAAAACCATCCTCCTACTCAAGGCATCCGCTACAACATTCTGAGTTCCACTCTTGTGTGTGATTCTAAATGGAAACTTTTGCAAGTACGTACACCAACGTGCATGCATGGGATTACTCAACTTGGTTTGATCATGCAAGAACTTCAATGCATGATGATCAGTGTATAAGATAAATTCCTTACCAATGAGATAATGTTCCCATGTCTTTAGTGCTCGAAATACGGCTTAGTATTCATTTTCATACTTTGAATAACTTGGAGAAGTCAGGAAGGGCAAGCACGGGAGCGGTGCTCAACTTCTTTTTCAAAGTTTGAAAATCATGCTCAGCTTTGTTACTCCATACGAAGGTCACTTGCTTCTTTAACAAGGCAGTTAAAGGCACGGCGATCAAGCTGAAATCTCTTATAAATCTTCTATAAAACTTGCTAAGCTAAGGAAGATTCGCAATTGACTCATATTTGAAGGCTCGGGCCAAGTTCTGATCACCTCTATTTTCATATGATCGACGTGAATTCCAGCCTTGCCAACCACAAACCGTAAGAAAAGTAGTTCATCTTTCCAAAACTACATTCTTTGAGGTTGATGTACAACTTGTTGACATGGAGAGCTTCAAAAACCTTCTTTAAATGCCCCAAATGCTCGTCCTCGGATTGACTATACACTAGGATGTTGTCAAAGTAAACGATCACATACTTGTCTAGAAATAGCTTGAGCACTTGATGCATCAATCGCATAAAGGTGCTAGGTGCGTTTCTCATTCCGAATGGCATCACCAACCACTCGTATAACCCATCCCTTGTCTTGAAGGCTGTTTTACATTCATCTCCTGGTCGGATCCTGATTTGGTGATATCCACTTCTTAGATCAATCTTCATAAAGATTATTGCACCAGCCAGGTTGTTTAGCATATCATCCAAGCGCGAAATTGGAAAACGATAGCCAATAGTGATCTTGTTGATTGCCCGTGAATCAACACACATGCGCCAACTTCCGTTCTTCTTTGGCACAAGTAAAGTGGGTACACCACATAGACTAATACTCTCTTACACAAGTCCTTTTTCAAGTAGCTCTTGCACCTGATCACGTATAATCTGATGCTCTTTCGGGCTCATACGATAGTAAGGAAGGTTCGGAAGTGTAGCACCAGGTATGAGATTTATTTGGTCTTTTATTTCATGCAAAGGATGGAGCTCCTTTTGCAATTCTTCATCAACCAACTCCAGAAATTCTTCAAATAAATGTAGGATCACATTAGGTAACTCCTCGGATCCTTCTTTCTCCTTAACTTGTGAACTTGCCAACACGAGCATATGCAAGACTCCTGATTCTTGCAAATGGTCCGTGAATTCCTGAAAAGAAGTCACCATGGTCACAAGAGGTTTGCTACTGGATGCACGCCCCTTCGCACCCTTAGCACCCTTTGGTCTTTTTGGAAGTAAGGTAAAATTTTTGCCACCCTTCTTGAACTCATATGTGTTTTCTTCTCCTTGGTGCAATGCCTTGTTATTAAACTCCCATGGCCTGCCAAGGAGTATATTGCATGCATCCATCTCAAGAACATCACATACAACTTCATCTGAGTATCTCCCAATCGTAATTAGAAGGGTGCACTTCTCGTTCACCTTAATTCCACCTCCTAACTTCACCCATCCAATTGCACACGGATTAGGGTGTGGAATGATTTTAAGCCCTAACTTTTCCACAGTACTTCGACTCACGAAGTTTTCTTGACTACCTCCATCTATGATCACTTCACATACTTCATTCCTAACGTGACAACTTGTATGAAACAAATTGTTTCTCTGAGACTCATCCCTCTTCGTAGTGGTTAATGCAACCTTCTGAATAACTCCACAACGTTCCTCTCCATCAGAATTCTCTTCACTTCCTTCATTACTTCCATCAACAGGTGCACAAAGGTATGCACCTTCCTCCTCTTCATCCGAGCCTTCTATTTGTGTGAGTTGCCTAAACTTTCACTTCGGACAATCACTAGACTTATGCCCAATTTTGTTGCACTTAAAACAACGAATGGTTGAGGTAGATGTTGTCTCCTTTCTCTTTCTTTGTGCCATAATAACAGATGACTTATTCGGAAAAATTTTGGTCTCAGTTACTTGGGAAGCAATCTTCTCCGATTCTCCTTTTGCATAATTCGAACTTTGACCAGCAAAATGCAAAGGTTTTGCTTTCTTCTTCTTCAAGGCAACACCAATTTTCCTTGCCTTAGCACACACGTCATTGAAGAAAAGGAAAGTGTCAAATTCTAATCTGCTCTTGATCTCGTAATTCAATCCATCCACATATCATGAGATCATCTGATCTTCATTATCCTCAATGTCATTCCGAGCAACCAACCTCATAAATTCAGAGGTGTATTCATTAACAGTGTAGTTGCCTTGCGTGCATGATAAGAATTGCGAATAAAGCATTTGATGGTAATCAATTAGAAGGAAACGATCATGTAGAGCTTGCTCTATGCTAGGCCTGTCCTGAATAGGACATTCTCCTCTTCTCCTTCGTGCCTCTTGTTCTTTCCTCCACCACAAAGCTGCACCCGACTCCAATTTGAAGGCTACATAATTCACCTTCTAATCTTTAGTGAGCTCCATACAGTCAAAATATTTTTCCACCGAGTCTATCCAATTGAGAAATCCTTCATCGTCTATGTCACCATGAAATTTCTCAATGTTCATCTTGAATGGGCAATCCACCCTTCTCACGTATTCCTCCTCCTGATCATCCCTCCTCAGAACTTCTCTCCTAGGTCCTTTTCCACCATCACTTCATCCTCTTCCCCTCAATCCACGAGCTCCCCTACCTCCTTCTCTTACGTAGTGTGTTGCATCAGAATCTCCATCATACTCTACTTCAGAATCAAGGCAAGCCTCAGCTAGAGGGGGTCGCACCGCGAGATTAGCAAGTTGTGTGCGAATCTCTAAGATGGTAGCTTCAAGATTGGCAAATCTTTGCCTCACGTCCAGATTCGTATTGTCAACAGGGTCAGCTATAGTGCATCGGATTTTAGTGGAGCTTGGTTTGGTAATAGGGACACGGATCAGGGGATCGCGTAATCCTGTGGAAGGCTCATAGGTGGGGTCTCTCACAACTCTCTACGGTTATAATGTTCCTCACTCTTGCTCTCTCTTTCAATCTCAGTATAGAAACCGAGATGGATCTCACTCAAGCTCTAATACCAACTAGCATAAGACACAGAAGTAATTCGAACCAGTTTAGGTGTTTAAGTTGGTACAAACAAGATCAACAAAAAATAAAGGATAGATCACCTAAACTTATCCTTCTGAATTGGTTTAAGTGTTTGCTTGAGTCCACAAGCAGCCAATAAAGAGGGCCAATCTATAGAAACGTTCGCAAATCCATGCAAACATGAAGATAGCTCGAAAGTAATTTGTTTTTGAAAATTCTTAATCATGTATATATTTTATTCATTAATTCAGAAACATATAAAAAGGAAAAAGATGGAACGTTTGGATGGTCATAAAGCCACATCGTCCAAACGTCCAATACATGCATCTAATCATACGTAATAATTAAATTATGATACATTCGAATTTAAGGACATTCATCCAAACATGCATCAGAATCTAAATGGACTTAACCTTATTAATTACGTACGAAACTAAGTGCAACGAAATAAATAACAAAGTTTATGACAAAGTTCCAACGAAATAAATGTAGCATCCGATCCAAGCTGACTTAATCTTGAGGGTTGACTTGATTGAGCTGGTCGTCCTACGGCACACCTGGCGTGGGCCAGCTTCTTCGAATCACAATACATGGCAAGCGCCATATACTTAGGCGTGCGCCATATATGTACAAACCTCAAAATAAAATTCATAAAACATACATAAATAGTACTAAAAGATCACACAAAAGAAACTAACATGCTAAACTAATTTTTTTGGCTTTTATTTACGCTGCGTTCCTAGAAAGCTTGAAAACTAGACGCCCCATCAGCATGGGTCAAAGGTGCAACTTGGACATTCGTAATTCACCAAACTCACGAATGGCGTACCATGACGAACTACCTCTTCGTGTAACCTTTTCAGCTTTAAGCCTAATAGGATCGCAATGTAGTAGCATGGTACGCTCATTTTGCAAGTTAGTGCTATTCTTGCTACAATCTCCATCGTGCTCTAATTTTCCACACCTTGGACAAAATTCAAATCTCTTCATCCTCCTCTTGAAAGCACTCTTCGAAGTTCCTCTAGAGTGTCTCAAGAAATTTTCTTCTCGTCTCTCAATTGTCAAGGTCTCTTGTGCTCGATGGAGAATGATGAGACATATGTCAATCGGGATCTTCCTCGAAACTAAGACACTAACTAAACAAAGATACTTAACGCAAAATATCCTATTCTTTATTCTCTGCAGGTAAAAGAGCCTTTCTTTGTTTCTAATGTTCAAACATTGGATGGCACATAAATCGATTGCACCTCCACATCTCGATTAATGTCACCCCCTCTAATGTAAATTTTGCATCATTGGCTGTTAACTCGGAAGACTATCCCGTTGCTATTTTTTAAATCAAGTGCTCCAAAAGGTAGCACTTTAACAACTTGGTACGGACCGCTCCACTTAGATTTGAGCTTCCCAGGGAAGAGTCTTAATCGCGAGTTATAGAGAAGAACATTATGCCCCTCCTTAAAATCTTTCTTGATAATGTAGGCATTATGTCTTCTTTTGGTCCTTTCCTTTTAAAGCCTTGAGCTTTCGAATGCCAAGTCCCGTATTTCATCCAACTCTTCAAGTTGGAGGATTCTGCGTTCTCCGACCTTTTTGTAATCGTATTTAAGGATTTTAATAGCCCAAAATGCATAATGCTCAAGCTCTATTGGAAGATGGCACGCTTTCCCATACACAAGCCTATACGGCAACATTCCTATAGGTGTCCTAAATGCTGTACGATAAGCCCATAAGGCATCATCGAGCTTGTTCGACCAATCTTTCCTTGCTGTTCCGACTGTCTTTTCCAAGATTTTCTTGAGCTCTCAATTTGAAAGCTCAACTTGTCTACTAGTTTGGGGATGATAAGATGTTGCCACCTTGTGCGTCACCCCATATTTCTTAAGCAGGATTTCAAATTGTCTGTTGCAGAAATGTGACCCACCATCGCTGATTATAGCTCTTGGCAATCCAAATCTCGAAAAGAGTTTCTTCAGAAATCGGATAACCATTCCAGCATCATTTGTTGGTGATGCCAAAGCTTCTACCCAATTTGAAACGTAGTCTACTCCTACTAAGATATACTTGTTGCCATATGAAGTTGGGAAAGGACCCATGAAGTCCAAACCCCAAACGTTAAAAAGCTCAATCTCTAAAATTCTAGATAACGGCACCTCATTCCTTTTTTAGATATTTTCCGTTCTTTGATAGTGGTCACACTGCTCAATATAACTACATGCATCCTTGAAGATGAAAGGCCAATAGAAACCGCATTCGAAGACTCAAGATGCAGTTCTTGAAGCTCCATAATGACCTAAGTAGGGAGTGTTATGGCATTGCTCTAAAATATTTGCTACTTCCCAACTAGCAATGCAATATCAAAGTACCCCGTCATTACACCTTTTGAACAGGTAAGGATCATCCCAAACATACATCTAAACATCCCGTAGAAATTTCTTCCTTTGGGAGTAACTCAGATCTATAGGAATAATATCTCCAACCAAGAAGTTGGCATAATCAGCATACTAGGGAGCTTCTACTCTACTCATTGGCATAAGAGTTTCATCCGGAAACTCTTCTTGAATTTTCCCTTCAATCTCCATACCGTCGCTTTTCTCTAACCTAGAGAGATGATATGCGACAACATTTTCTGCTCCTTTCTTATCCTTAATGGACAAGTCAAATTCTTGTAGTAACAAAATCTAACGCATCAAGCAAGGTCTCGCGTCTTGCTTTGAGAAAAGATATCTCAAAGTTGTATGGTCAATGTAGATTATAACTTTCGAACCAAGCAAGTACGGTCTGAATTTGTCACATGCGTAGATAACCACAAGCATCTATTTCTTTGTGGTTGTATAGTTGAGTTGAGCTCCTGCCAATACTCTATTGGCATAGTAGATGACATGTAGCTTTCCCTCTTTCTTCTATCCAAGCATACAATCCAAAGCTAGATCACTCGCGTCACACATCATTTCGAATGGAAGTTTCTAGTCCAGTGATGAAATCACTGGAGTTGTGATAAGAGTTTTTTTAAGAGCATCAAATGCCTTAAGGAAATGATCATCGAAGTTGAAGGATACATCCTTGACCAGCAAATTTGTTAGAAGTTTAGCAATTAGAGAGAAGTTCTTGATGAATCTTCTGTAAAATCTAGCATGACCGAGTAATGCTCTAACTCCTTTAACTGTTGTTGGTGCATCCATTTTTTCTATTGCCTCTGTTTTAGCTCTATCAACTTCCATGCCAGCTCTAGAAATCTTGTGCCCAAGGACTATTCTTTCGTCTACCATAAAATGTCACTTTTCCCAATTGAGCACAAGGTTCTTTTCCTCACATCTTTGCAGTACTTTATCTAGGTTGTCAAGACAGTGATCAAATGAGTCTCCAAATACAGAGAACTCATCCATGAAGATTTCCATAATCTTTTTGTTCATCTCCCAAAAGATAGACTCCATGCAACGTTGAAATGTTGCTGGGGCACAACTTAATCCAAAAGGCATTCTGCGATATGCAAAAATACCAAAGAGACATGTGAAATATGTTTTCTCTTGATCTCTGGGGTATATTGCAATTTGGTTGTACCCAGAGTACCCATCCAAAAAGCAATAATATGAATACCCAGCTATCCTTTCCAACATTTGATCAATGAATGGAAGTGGGAAATGATCTTTGCGTGTAGCATCATTCAATTTACGGTAATCAACGCACACTCTCCATCCAGTAACAGTCCTTGTTGGAATGAGCTTCCCTTCCTCGTTGATCACAACTGTCATTCCACCTTTCTTGGGAACACAATGTATTGGGCTAACCCACTCACTATCCGAGATTGGATAGATAATTCTCATTTTTAGGAGTTTAATCACCTCCTTCTTAACAACCTCCTTCATGTTTGGATTAAGTCTCCTTTGTCAGTCTACTCCTGGCCTTGCTCCTTCCTCTATGTGAATGTAGTGCATCAAAATTTCTGGGCTTATCCCTTTGATGTCGGATATTTGCCACACAATGGCTTTAATCTGCTTGTTCACAACTGTGAGCACTTTCTCTTCTTCTTCCTTAGTGAGCTTGTTCGATATAATAATCGGTAATCTCCCTCCCTCTATTAAGAAAGCATATCTCAGATGGGAGGGTAGCTCTTTCAGTTCTAAGGAAGGAGCTTTTACAAATGAGGGTGGAGTACGATATTTCAAGTGAATCTCTAGCTCCTCAAGCAGACCATTCTTGTTGATTTTCTCCTCTACTTCTTCTACAAAGTCCTCTGCGACTCTCTCCAATTCCTTATCCTCTATTCTTGAGATGTTCTTCTTATAGAATTTAAGGATACACTCATCTACAACATCTATTTTCATACACATCCCTTCATCAAGAGGATGACGCATAACACCTGTCATGTTGAACTCAACCTTCTCGTCTCCAATTCTGAGAACCAATTTGCCATTATGCACATCTACCAATGCATGTGCGGTGTTGAGGGATGGTCTTCCGTAAATTAGTGGATAGTTCTTGTCCTCAGAGAAATCTAGAACCACAAAGTCAACTGGAAAGATGAATTTGTCTATCTTCACCAGGACATCCTCAACAACACCGTATGGTTTCTTAATTGTTTGGTCTGCCAATTGGAGAAGTATAAAAGTTGGCTTAACCTCACACAAACCTAGTTTTTGGAATGTAGACAAAGGCATCAAGTTGATACTTGCACCTAAATCATATAGACATTTTGGAAACTTGGTTTCACCAATGAAATAGAGAATTGTAAAACTCCCCGAATCTTTTAGCTTTGTCAGAAGATTTTTTGAGATAAGAGAGCTACAATCAGCCATGAGTGTATTCGTCTCTCCATCTTCCCATTTCCTATTCTTAGTGATGAGTTCTTTTAGAAACTTGGCGTAGTGTGGTACTTGATCTAGCATCTCTAGGAAAGATACGCTAATCTAAATGTTCTTCATTTTCTCCATGAAATGGAGAAATTTTTCATCCCTCCCCGACATTCTCTTTACCCTCTGAGGATAAGGAAGAATCAGGACTATTGGTGGAGGTGGTACGTAAATTTTTTCTTCCTTCGCAACTTCTTCTTGCGGGACCTTTTCCTTTAGAATTTCCTCCATGTTATCTTTTTCTGGACTTTCTACGTCAATAGATTTAGCATTCTCTTGGTCTTTTTGAGAAGCTAATTCCTTGCCACTTCTTAAGGTGATGGCATTAACTTGGCCACGAGGATTTTCCTCTGTAGAACTTGGGAGAGAGCCAGATGCTCTATGTGTATTTGTCTTAGCAATTTCCCTAAGTTGTACTTCCATGTTACGCATAGCAGTTGCTTGACCTTTAAGAAACTGCTCTAAATTGTTCTGCCTTGCTTCCTAGGCTGCTAATGCGTTCAAGATTTGACTTTGGTTGTTGGATGAATCTCCAGTTTGTTGGATGAATTTCTCAACCTTGTCAAATCTGTCCTCAAATGCTAACATTCTTTCTCCTAAGAACCCACGTGGTTGAAAACCAAGTGGTGGTTCTTATTGTGAGACACATAATGACATTCCTTTATTAGGAACGATTGCCATACTGTCATTATTATTTCTCTCTTTCCATGAGACGTTAGGGTGGTTTCTCCAACTAGGATTGTATGTAGAGGAATATGGGTTGTTTAACATTTGGTTTCCTCCTTGTCCTTGACCACTCACAAAGTTGACCTGCTCTGTAGATTGGCTCATCATTGCACATTGACTAATCTCGTGGCCAGAGTTACCACAAGCTTCGCAATGCTGTTGTAAGGCAACAGCATCTACTTTGTTTAATCTCAAATCGCACAATTGCTTTGCCATCAAGTCTAATTATTCTTAAAAAGACGAAGAAGCATCTAAGTCTATTATTCCTCTTCTCTCACTTCGCTCAGTTACCTCCCTTAACTCTCTAATAGGTTATTTTTTCCTCTCATTCGTAATTATCCTATTTGTTGTTGCTATCTCTTCCAGAATATTTTGGGCTTCAGCCCTTTCCTTTCTCAGGAAATTTCCATTGGAAGCTGAGTCAACAGTTCCCATTGTTGATAGCGACAGGCTAAAATAAAATGTCTTAAGCAGAGACTCCTCAGATAAATCATGGTGCGGACATTTTCGTTGTAACTCCTTAAATCTCTCCCAAGTTTCACTCAAAGATTCTCCCAAGTTTTTGAGTAGGGGAAATATTTATCTAAGAAAGCATTTGCTAATTGCTCCCATGTGGTTATTGGAGTACCCTTAAATTGCTTATACCAAAGTTTAGCCTTATCCCTTAACGTGTATAGAAACATTCTAATCTTAACGGCATTATTAGTCGCTCTAGGATACTTAAAATTATCAGCTAATTCCATGAAGTTCCCCAGGTGTTCATTGGGATCTTCATTAGGCAAACCAAAGAACTGACCCAAAGCTTGAAGCATATGAATCACGGCCGGCTTAATTTCAAAGTAATTAGCTTCGACAGCTGGCCGTTAGATTCCAGTGTTTGCTCCTTCGTATGTTGGTCTCCCATGGTCCATTAGAGAATGTCTAGGGGCATGAACTCCATCCCCTTGACCCTCTTGCCTTTGATCCATTCTTTCTTTTTCTCTTCTCTCCCTACATAAAGACCTTTCTTACCGCGTTATTTCTTCTTTAATCTCCAATGGAGAAATATTGGTTGAACGGGTTAATGGCATGCATGTAACTTGTCAAGCCAGACAAGTTACTTGGTCAAAAAGTAAACGAAAAATCAAGAAAAATAAAAATAAAAATAAAAGATAATATACTAAAAATAAAAATAAAAATTTACTAAAATATATATTGATCCGAGTTTGTAAACCAAATAGAGAGTCTAAGATCTCAATCCCCAACAATGGCGCTAATTTGTTCGATGTTCAGATTGCACTAATGGCATCGTGAATTGCCTACCATAATTCTGCCTAGAAATAGACAATTAGTCGTCTCTTTTGGACTTACTAGCGTGCGCCAGAAGTGGGTAGCGTGCGCCAACCCTAGCCCAGCCCAAATCTATTGCACACGCCAACAGCACCTGGCGTGTGCAAAGACTAAACGACCAATAAACCTGGCAAGCGCCAACTAAGGTGGCGTGCACCAGTTTACTTACTTAACTAGGATCAAATTATGAAGTTTGTTGTTGAACACTTGTTTTTAAAATCTAAAGATTGGAAATAAAACAGACTACTAACAATTTATAAGCTAATATAGAGCAAAGTAAGTATAGGTAAGAGAAAGTAAGAATAGGAACAAAAAGTAAAGAAAAGGTAAAAAGATACATGAAAAATGGAAGAAAATGCATGAAAATGTGCAAAAGGCATGAAAAGGGAAGAAAACTTAACAAAGGGCAATACAATGCGAAAAAGGGTAAGAAAATACACAAAAAGGCTGAAAAGGACAAAGGAAAACACTAAAATGTGCAAAATGGAAGGAAAAGGCCCGTAGTGGCACGAAAAGGCATAAATAGACAAGAATAAGGTTCCTAAACCAACAACATAACTAAGATAAAGAGGGGTTTGAGTGTATGTGATGTGGTCTGAGTGAATCGAAGGCAACCTCAACCACACTTTCGTGCACGATGAGTCTAAATTGCTACTTAACCTAGCTTAGAAGATTGGATATGCTCTTTCGACCCCACCAACCAACTAAACCAAGT
Source organism: Hypericum perforatum (assembly GCA_012979155.1). NCBI lineage: Eukaryota > Viridiplantae > Streptophyta > Magnoliopsida > Malpighiales > Hypericaceae > Hypericum > Hypericum perforatum. The sequence goes on from SOPF01016808.1 coordinate 25,853, forward strand.
TAAGCATCAACTATAAGCTTCACTCCAAGGACAATCAGTATGTTACCAAGGAGATTTCTCTCCTAGCAAGAGTACTAATCATCGAATCAACCTATCCATTAATTCTATCTCCTTCCGGTCTCAAGTTTTGACTAGCTACTAAGGCTTGTTGATCAAGCAAGTCTAAGCAATATGATCAAGCACGTTGATAAGAACACATACAACAACATACACAACTCTTATCAAGGGCTACATCAAAGGTAACAAGGCACCAAACTGATACAATTACTCAAACATACTTATATTCAACATAATAAACATGAACATAGACAAAAGAGAGAAAGGAAAATGAAACTTATCAAGGTTCCAAGCTCCACTCTTCAAGTACAAGTTCTTCTAAGTAGATAGAAATATTTACATCTGGTTTTTTGTGTGGACACAAAGTCGTTTCTTGTCACAAATTGTGCCGCTCTCTTTTACAAGACAAAAACTACCTAATATACATACTAACTAAAGGAATAGTAAACTAAATATCTAATCTAACTTATCTAATAACTTATCTAACCTAAAAATATCTCTAAGGTGCCTACCAACATTGTCCCCTTGCCTTCACAAAGCCTAAGCCGCCTTAGTCACTTCATGGATTTCTTTGTCCAACACTCAGCTTTTATTTCACTTCTGTCTGTCTGGTCTGGCGTGCGCCATGTACACCTGGTGTTTTCCAGCCTTCACGATTTTGCTTCACTAAGTTGAAATGGTTGTCTGAGTGATCTGTCATCGTCGCAACGGCTACGTGGTGTGTGCCAAAGAGCTTGGCATGCGCCAGAAGACTGCTTTCCTTGGCTTCGTGACTTCCCTCTTGTCCGGCTTCGTGTGTGCACTCGATCATCCATCACCTCTCCTAGAATAGGCACCTAAAAACAAGCAAACTTTATGAAAAATGATAAAATCAACATAAAGACACAAAGAAGTAAAACTAACACTAAGACAACTAAAACACAACTAAATCAACCTAAAAACACTAAGAATGAAACGCTAAAGGGGTATGAATGATGAGTGTTTTTGACACTCATCAGCTACCAACTAAACCCAATACACATGTAAACCTATAAGTCCTCGAATCGGATGATCAAAGATAAGGAAGACGGATGATATAAGGTTTATAGTCGGCTTCCTCATCTAGGATTAAGAAAAGGCTAGGCTCAATGGGTTTAAACAACGGATATATAAGGAATTTTATCTCTAAAGCTCTAGGCTCAATATCAAAGAATGCCCCCATCCTTTCACTAACTTCCACGCAACCTAGACTACGATAAGTACTAGTAGGATACCTCGATCAATTGACTTAGTATGCACCTCATGAAAAATATAGAGACGGATGTCTCTTCCTTCAGCTCAAGTACTCACAAGGTTCACTCATCAACCCTCTTGTCTAGTCTACATAGTGAAACCACTAATCTAAATAACAGAGTGCGGGATTTCTACCAATTCCTAGGCTTTGTGCTCGAATTAAATACCTAACTAAAAGAATGATAAAATTCTAACACAAGTTGAAAATTTTTTAGGGGGATCAAATTTTTGAAAAATTCATGCCAAGTCCAAACCTAAACAAAACAACCTAACATGCTAAAATACTAAACAACCTAAAAGGAAGTTTCCTAGAAGGAACCCTCCCCCACACTTGAATGACACATTGTCCTCAAGGTGTCTAAGATACTAATAAACACCTAAATGCAAAACATGCATAGACACAAAGAAACATGCAACACATTAACTCACTAATGACTTGTTATTTAGACTACTTTCTTGTGATATTTTTGGCTTTAAGCCTAATAGGATCACCTTACAGTAGCATAACACAATCATTAAATAAGTTACAAGCACTCAAACAAAAACAGAGTCAAAATATATAAAAGTAAATAAACAAAACAAAAACATAAGGAAAACTAAAAAAAAGTAAAAAGTAAAGAAGAGTTCCCTATCAATCATTAAAAGCGAGAGGAGGTGGTGGTGGGAATACGAAGCTGCTGCCAAAGTTCTCTGCCCAGGTGTGCATCCACTCAGTGTGTGCTCATTGCTGCTTGTAATGCTCATGTTGGCATACTATGTGAGCTCTCTGGTCGGCATAGAATGCTCTATGCTCCTCTCTCTAAGCTCTAAGCTTGACCTTCATGCGAGCATTGTAATCATACTGTCAGTCCCACACGGCTATATTGCTAACTGCGTAGTCTTGTAGTTGCATATCGTAACTATTAAGCTACTCTCCGTGACCTTGTGTGTCAGGAGCCTAATGACTTGGTTTGGCCTCATCGTGATGGCTAGGCTCCTGCTGCTCCTCTCTCTGTGCTGGCCCCATTCCTGGTGCCCAGGCATAACTAGACTACCTGTCTCTCCTATCAAGGCTTGTACTCAACAACCTCCACTCCATCGATTATTGTCTTCTTGATTAGTTTGCTCATTGGAGCTTCTCAATGTCGAGAGGTATCGGCTCCAAAATCATTCCACAAAAATCTGCAAACTACTCAGAAAAATGGTGACGTGCAATGCAGAAAATAATATAACCTAAGTATAGATACCTAGGCTCCCTATCGCTAATAGATCTAGCAAAGCAGTCGATGATCATAGCAAAGGTGCTAAAAGGAACATCATGGTATAGGCAATCAATGGCATACAACTGAGATCGGAAGACTTTAGACTCTTCCCATTAATGACTAATGGTCAGAGTCATAAAGCGATAGAGGATGCCTAAATATGGTTCTCTAATCAGCGCATTAGGCACCTTCCCTGAATCGTATCTCTCGAAACCTATAATCTCATACCATGCTAGATGGGCCTGACTCGTAGGAGTGACCTGGTCCAGCCTTAAGGCTAAACAGGTCGTTAAACTCAATCTCATCCATGCTAAAGTCAATGTCAAATACACATGAAGTAAATGATCATCTATTAGCCAAAACTTGCAACGTGCAATAGAACTCTAATACTAATTCTTGCCTAGCCAATATCTCCCTATTCTCAAAGTACCTCCACCCTAACTTCCTAAAAGCTGGCCTCAGTTGTATATCTACCACTAGTATCTGCATGTCATTCCAATTGATTGTAAAATGACTAAGGGCACTAAGTTGTGAAAATTTTTTATACCTCTCTCCCTCCCAATCGTGGAAGATTGCGAAGGGAGCATTGCAGCGGTCATAGATGTCTTGAGGTGGAGAACCAAGTGGAGAAGGTGAAGGGTTTCTTGTACACTTCCTCCATTCTTTGTAATGAATCCGGCTAGATCCTGCATCATCCACCATCAAGAAACGTGTTTTGGGTGTTGGGTAATGTGGGTAATTGGTTGAGAATGATTAGGCTTAGTTGGATTTGAAGTTTTTGGTAGTGGGAGAATGTTGGTTTTGAAATTTTGTGATGAATGATGCATACTCAAGAGCTTTATAGTTGATTCTGCCCAAACCTAGCGTACGCCAAGTACACTGGCGTGTGCTAGCTTAACAACCTAGCGTAAGCTAGCCTCATTGGCGTATGCCAATTCTCTCCTACACATGTGACTTGGCATGCGCCAAATCCCTTGGCGTGTGCCAAATATGTAAAAACCTCAAAAACGACATACTACATATATAAATACTAACTAAAAGATCATACAAAAGAAACAAACATGCTAATCTAATTTTTTTGGCTTTTATGTACGCTGCGTTCTTGGAAAGCTTGAAAACTATACCCCCCATCCGAATGGGTCAAAGGTGCACTTAGACATTCGCAATTCACACAACTCATGAATGGCATACCATGATGAACTACCTCTTCGTGCAACCTTTTCGGCATTAAGCCTAATAGGGTCATGTCGTAGTAGCACGGTACGCTCATTTTGTGAGTTAGTGCTATTCTTGCTACAATCACTTTCGTGTTCTAACTTCCTACTCCTGGGCACTCAACAATGTAAATTATTGAGCACAATAATCATATAGGAGTAACTTTTTATCCTCTATCAATCTTGAAAATGCAGACATGTGCCAATCAACTAAAAAATCAATAGCACTCATGTTTATCGTGAGATTAAAAGGTGTTTTATCCTCACCCAAAACTAACCAGTCTCAACCAAGAGTGGGTACTTGTTCAACATGATGGCAGGGTATTTTACCACTTAACATATCCAAGATTAAAGGTTTAGCAAACCTTCTTGGATCTTGAAGTCGAGGGTGAATATTATGGCGGATGACCCTAGACTCTTCCAAAGGCATGGCTTCTTCTTTTTGCTCAAAATCTTCAATATTCGCCAAATCCTTGGTTGAGCTAAAGTTATGCAAAGAGCAATGAGCACTAGTCATAGGTTCATCAACCTCCATTTTTGTGCTCTTTAAAATCCCTATCTCTTCTTTATCTTCCTCCTTTTCCTCATTCTTTTCATTCTCTGTTTGAAGTGCGTCGGTATGAATAACTAAGCTCGCAGGGGTTTCTTAGTACTAATCCTCTATTTCAAAATCCCACAAATGAGTCTTATTTTCTATACTAGATACAGCTTCTATAAATGGTATTGGATGATGTATGATAGTTGAGGAATGCATGACCGTTCCTCAACTTCCAAGTCCATTTGCATATTGCCATCCTCTACTTGCACTTCATTGTCTTCCCATAAATGATGGATTAGCTCAAATGGTTTAGATGAGATAGCATCTTTCGCAATTGCATTGAAGTAAATATCGTCTGAGTGAGCTTGCCTTCTCTCAAAAGTTTGAGTTATAGCAGACAACTCCTCAAATTCTTTGAGATTAACTTCAACATTTTCCATCATCTTATCCATCGTTGCTTCTAAGGAGTCTAATCTATCATCAAGGGGATCAGACCTAAAGGGTTGTATTTCTTCTTTGCATCTTAAGGAATAAGGATTGCCACTACAGGTTTGAATACTAATGGTGTCATGTTGCCCCTCATTATTAAGCGCAAAAGTTTCATTATCTGAGGAGACTCCGTAGGGGGTATCGAACCAATATTCTTCACATTGATTTTGGTTATGTCCTAACCACCTACACCATTCGCAAGTCCAAAGCTGAGCTTTATTCAGATTGAGTTTTCTTTGATTGGCTTCCACCTGTTTACGTATATCCTCAACTTCATCTTCTAAAAATGAACTTCCCATTCCTTTGTACCAATGGCGACCAAAGGAATCCATCTTTTGACCCCACCAACCAACTAAACTAAGCTAAGAACCAACTATATGCTCCACTCAAAGGATAATCAATAGGTCACCAAGAAGATTACTCTCTTAGCAAGAGTACTCATCATTAAACTAACCTTTCTATCAATCTTATCTCCTTTCGGTCTCAAGTTTTGACTAGCTACGAAGGCTTGGTGGCCAAGCAAGTCTAAGCAATGTATTATGCACGTTAATAAGAATACATACTCAATATACACACCCATTCCGTGGCTACATGCAAGGTAACAAGGCACCAAACTTATATTTAATTACTCAAACATACTTAATATAAATAACATAAGCATAGGCAAAGTAAAGAGCAAGAGAGAAAGGAAGCTTATCAAAGGAGAAGAAGCCTCCCTCCTTCATGTTCTTCACAGGGAAAATATCTACATGGTTTGGTGGTTTTCCGATCCACACATCTACTCAAGACAAAAGACTTATACATATACTAAGGCACATACTCAAATAGTAAACAAAATATCTAACTAAAGTATCCTAAGCTAAAATATCTACCTAAAAATATATACTAAGTCATACATATCCATTCTCTTCCTTAACAAAAGACTTAAGCCGACTTTGAGTTTTTTCCCATTTGTTTTTCCAACACTCACCTTTATTTTTATTCTGCCCGACTACTCTAGCGTACGCCAGGTCTTCACAATTTCCGTCTTTGAGTGCATCTGGTCGTTTGAGTGAATGGTCGTCTGAGTAACAACTACTTGGCGTGCACCATCAATCCGTGCTTTGCACTTTTTGCCTTCGCAACTTCCCTCTCGTCCATGCGTCCACACGTCTAGCTTAATCGTCCATCCATTTCACCTCAAATAGCTCCTAAAAACAAGCAAACGCAATAGAAAATGATAAACTCAACATAAACACACAATGAACAAAAACTAACACTACGATAACTAAAATGTAACTAAATCAACCTAAAACACTAAGAACAACTTACTAAAAAGACATGAATAATGAGTGTTTTTTACACTCATCAAATTATCTATTATATTTAATAGATAATTCTATTAAGGTAGCTATTATGTAATTGAATTCTATGATTGATAACTCTTAGGAGTAAGAGTTCTCTTATAACTTTGGTTATTACTTTAATCTCAACCGTCCATTGGTAGCTTAATGGACACACCTAATTAAATTAGGGTACATGGCTAGGTCCTCTCTCTGCATATAAATAGATGTTAATACTATCCATCGGTAGGCATCATAAACGGTAGGAAAGCGAGAGAGACCTAGGCTATAGCGAAGATGACATTCTACTCGACATCAACTAATCGGGGTATGCTTCTACTTATCAATTATATTATATAAATAGAACTTACATGTGGTATCAAAGATTGTGTTCTCTGGATTTTTTGAATAAATTGTTTTATATGCATAATGAATAGTAGTTTAGATTTTATATGGTTTCTGGAATTTACGTGTATGCATATAAAGGTTCATGGATTGAATTTTATACATTCTATGTGATTTGTGTATACGTATGATGGTTTGGGTTTAGAAAATAACTATTATGAAACCATGGAGCGAAACTAAAAGATTTTTGCAGATGGGGAGGACTATATTGTAAAACATGCAGAAACTGTGGAACTGAATCATATTTATTCCATCTGCTTCTGCAAATTTTGTTCTAGGGACTAAATTACAAAATATGTAAAAAGTTGGTGACGTAATTGAAATATACCCTTCCCTTTTGATAATTCCCTCTTGATTGTCCGTCTTTGTCTGTGATTTGAATTGTTTATTGTTATTTTTTTTAGTTATTTGAATAAGTTTAAATAGATTTCTAATTGAAATAGATAACTGATTTAGATTTTGATTAAGTCTGAATATGTTGAAAAGAAATAAGATCTCAATTATAGTATGGTTGTTATTAATTACAATTTTAATATGGTAATAATTATGAATTATGAATTGTTATTATAATTGATTATTCAAGTTGATTTATTGAATGTTAAAAATAAATCTTTCTTGATATTAATGTTATACATGTTATAGAATATGTTTGTTTGTCATTTATTCAACAATTATCGCAATACTAATTAAATATTTTGATGAATAAATTGACGTTTGCTATTTATGAGAAAACCAATTCTACCCAAAGCTAGGTCATTATTCTGTAATTATCAAGCATAAAGACGACGAGCGAGATATTGATCAAGTACATATGCGTATCCAAATATAATGTGTATTTGATTTTGAATATTTAGTTCTTCGATAAACGTAAGGTATAAATTTATATTTTGGTTAAATATTTATGTTTATCCAAAGATAGCATGTTTATTTGATTTAAATTATTAAATTCTACAATGAATGTTTTATATGGTATTGATTTATGATAGTATGTTATAGATTCTACCCAAAGCAGAACTATAATGTACTCTCATTGTTTTTACATGATTTGAATCTATTATTGAACGTTAATTTGAGCATGTATGTTAACATTGCAGTTATTTCAGTTCATGCTTTATGTGTTGATCTGTTTGATGGTTTGAACTTCTCTAAATGGAGTGAACAAGTCAAGTTCTATTTAGGGACTTTGGATCTTAACTTGGCACTACGAGAAGAAAAATCTAAGGCTATTATTGTTGACATTCTGAGGATGCCAAAGCGTTCCATTATGAATGGGAACGATCAAACAAATTAAGCTTAGCATTTATGCCTATGAAAACTGCCAACAACATTAAAAGCTCAATTTCATATATAGAAAGCACAAAGGAATATCTTTCTACTATGAAAGAGAGATTTCATTCTTGCAGATAAGTCTCTTGCTGGCACATTAATGGCAAATCTTACGACCATGAAGTTCAATGGCTTGCAAAGTATGCATGAGATCACATGCTGGAGACGACAAATTTGGCAGCAAGATTAAAGACCATAGGCCATAGAACTGATGACTCATTCTTGGTGTAAATCATATTGAACTCACTACCTCTTAAATATGGGCCATTTCAGATCAGTTATAATACCATAAAGGTGTCACGACCCTAATCTGAGTCGCTAACATGGCTCTGGATCATGCTCTCCAAACTGAAGAGCCATGGTCCAACCAGCCTCATACAAATATACATATTGAAATGCAGAAGCTTGAATCAAATGCAAAAGTGATTGCTTCGTGCGAGCCATCCTTTAAAAGCTCGACTCTACTTCAAGTCCACTTAAAACCAGATGACCAGTCATTAGTTCATATCTTCTAGCGTACGCCAACTAAGGGTGGCATGTGCCAGCTTTTCAACCTTTCACTAACTTGAACTCTAGCGTGTGCCAACTGTACAAGGCGCAAGCCAAAAGCTCTCGAACAAATAGACCTGGTGTGCGCCAACTAGGGCTGGCGTACGCCAAGTTATCGGCAAACTTCCAGCAGATTGCAACAATGAGTAAGTACGGGTTTTGTTGATCCACAGAGACTGAGTTTTTTGACTACTCTAAGGTTTACTCACTTAACTAAGATCAGGTTATGAAGTTTGGTTGTTTACACAAGTGATCTAAACTCTAAAGCACAAATATAAAGCTAACAAATTCTAACGCAAAGATAGGTATGTTATAAAATAGAATATTAACAACTTAAGAACTAATAATGAGCAAGGTGTCTAAATAGGCAACATAACCGTAAGATAAAGAGGGGTCTGAGTGTATGTGATGTGGTCCGAGTGAATCAAAGGCAATTTTAACCATACTTTCGAGCACGACGAGTCTAAATTGCTACTTAACCAAGCTTAGAAGGTTAGATACGTTCTTTCGACCCCACAAACTAACTAAACTAAGTTAAACACCAACTATAAGCTCCACTCCAAGGACAATCAGTAGGTTACCAAGGAGATTTCTCTCCTAGCAACAGTACTAATCATCGAATCAACCTATCCATCAATTCTATCTCCTCTTGGTCTCAAGTTTTAACTAGCTACTAAGGCTTGGTGATCAAACAAGTCTAAGCAATAAGATCAAGTACGTTGATAAGAACACATACATGAACATACACAACTCATATCAGTGGCTACATCAAAGGTAACAAGGCACCAAACTCATACAATTACTCACACATACTAATATTTGATATAATAGGCATAAACATAGACAAACGGAGAAAGGAATGGAGACTTATCAAGACTCCAAGCTCCCCCACTTCAAGTCCACATTCTTCAACCAAAAAAACAATATTTGCATCTATTTTGGTCCACAATTATGGTCTCTTTTGTGGTCCACCTAGTCTTTTTTAGTTTACAAAGCAAAACTATCTTATATACTGACTAATTAATGGAATAGTAAACTAAATATCTAATCTAACTTATCTACTAAAATATCTAACCTAAAATATCTAAAAAGTGGTCTGCCAGCTTGTCCCCTTCCTTCACAAAGCTCTAAACTGCCCTTGTCAAGTCTCAACTTTGTTTGTCCAACACTCAGCTTTATTTTACTTCTGTCTGTCTAGTCTAGTGTATGCCAGATGTACCTGGCGTGTGCTAGCCTTTGTGTTTTTGCTTCTCTGAGTGCGAATGGTTGTCTAATTGAACTGTCGTTCGAGTAACGCCTACTTGGCATGCGCCATGTATGCTTGGCATGCGCCAGATAATCGGGCATTGCATTCCTTGGCTTTGCGACTTCCCTCTCGTCCTTGGCTTCGCGTGTCCGCTCGATCGTCCTCTACTTCTCTTCGAATATGCTCCTAAAAACAAGCAAACTTAATAAAAAATGATAAACTCAATATAAACATACAATGAACGAAAACTAACACTATGACACTAAAACACAACTAAATCAATCTAAAATACTGAGAACGATCTACTAAAATGACACAAATAATTAGTGTTTTTGAAACTCATCACACCCACACACTTGAATCTTTGCTTGTCCCCAAGCAAAAACTCAAAATGCGGACAACAACCTGAAAAAAATCAAATAAGAACAAACAAACACATAACAAGGTAAAGATATGGCATGAATGGATCAATACTTAACTTCCCTCAAAAACATTAGCTCGCATCACAATCAAATCATAATTTAAGTTAGTTCATCAATCCATAACACAAAGCACAACGAACTAGTAGGTACCTCAGCACTTAATTATTTAAACAAGCGTTAACTCTACATAAAAGACACTAGAAGATTGAACTCACGAGGATAGAAAAGTGTTTCACTCATATAATCTGTATGGTCAACTTCCTATCACTCGCATACAAGTCAATATACTCAATGCATCCTATGTCCTACTCAGCGTTATCTAAAAGTTGCAATGGTTGCTAATGATCGGGGGGTCTTTTTATCGGGTTGTAATGGGGCTTATGGTAAAAGTGAGGTATAATATGTGGATAGTGGCTAAACCACCCAATCCGAGGACATGTCACAAATGTAACTAATCACTCGTCTAATCTAAACATCCTCACATATATAACATAACTAAGCATACTCCCCAAATATCCCATTTTCCTAAGACCGTGAAGCACAAGTCTTACCTAAACCACATGTCTTATCCAATATCACATTTTTTCATTTCTTTTTCTCTTTTTTTTACATGAATATAACATTCACAAACTTTACAAATTTACATACTAAGCACGTTCTAGGCAAAAACTTGGCTTCTAACACGACCATAACTACAACATCCCAATGAACATAAACCAAATGAAACCCAAGCTACCAACTAAACCCAATACATATGCAAACCTATAAGTCCTCGAATCGGATGATCAAAGGTAAAGAAGATGGATGATATAAGGTTTGTTGTCAACTTCCTAATCTAAGATCAAGAAAAGGCTAGGCTCAACGTGTTTAAACAACGGATATATATAAGGGATTTTATCTCTAAAGCTCTAGGCTCAATATCAAAGAATGCCCCCGCCCTTTCACTAACTTCCACGCAACCTAGACTATGATAAGTACTAGTAGGATATCTCGATCAACTGACTTAGTATGTACTTCATGAAAAATATAGAGTTGGATGTCTCTTCTTTCGGCTCAAATACTCACAAGGTTTATTCATTAACCCTCTAGTCTAGTCTACATAGTGAAACCACTAATCTAAACAACAGAGTGTGAGATTTCTATCAATTCCTAGGCATTGTGCTCGAATTAAATTCTTAACTAAGAGAATGATAAAATTCTAACACAAATTGAAAATTTTTTAGGAGGATCAAATTTTTGAAAAATTCATGCCAACTCTAAACCTAAACAAAACAACCTAACATGCTAACATACTAAACAACCTAAAAGGAAGATTTCTAGAAGGAACCCTCCCCCACACTTGAAAGACACATTGTCCTCAAGGTGTCTAAGATACTAATAAACACCTAATCAAAACATGCATAGACATAAATAAACATGCAACACATGAACTCACTAATGACTTGTTATGTAGACTACCTTCTTATGACCTTTTTGGCTTTAAGCCTAATAGGATCAACTTATAGTAGCATAACACAATCATTAAATGAGTTGCAAGTACTCAAATAAAAACAGAGTCAAAATACATAAAAGTAAATAAATAAAACAAAAACACAAGGAAAACTAAAAAAAAGTAAAAAGTAAAGAAGAGCTCCCTGTCAATCATCAGAAGCTGGAGGAGGTGGTGGTGGGAATACAAAGCCGCTGCCGAAGTTCTCTGCCTAGGTGCGCATCCACTCAGTGTGCGCTCACTGCTGCTCGTAATTCTCTCACTGGAATGCCATGAGAGCTTTGTGATCGGCATAGAACACCCTCTGCTCCTCTCTCTGAGCACTAAGCTCGGCCTCTAAGCGAGCATTGTAGTTATATTGGCAGGCCCATTCAGTTGCGTTGCTAACTGCGTAGTCCTGCAGTTGCACGCTGTATCCATGAAGCTGCTCTCCATGACCATATAGCTGTACATACATTGCAGCCAATTGGTCTTGTAAATAATCCATATCTTCTTGTGTGTCAGAGCTCGATGACTCTGTCTGGCCTCATCATGATGGTTGGGCTCTTACTGCTCCTGCTACTCCTCTCTCTGTGTTGACACCCTTCCTGGTACCCCAAGGTGTAACTGGACTGCCTGTCTCTCCTCCCAAGGCTTGTACTCAACAACCTCTACTCCATCGATCATTGTCTTCTTGATCAGTTTGCTTATGTGGAGCTTCTCGATGTCAAAAGGCACCAGCTCTATAATGAATCCACGAAAATCTGCAAATTGCTCAGAAAAATGGTGACATGCAATGCAGGAAATAATATGACCTAAGTACAGATACCTAGGTTCCCTATCGCTAATGGATCTAGCAAAGCAGTCAATGATCATAGCAAAGGTGCTAAAAGGAATATCATGGCATTGGTAGTCAATGGCATACAACTGAGATCGGAAGACTTAGACTCTTCCTATTGACCACTAATGGTCAGAGTCATAAAGCAATGGAGGATGCCTAAATATGGTTCTCTAATTAGCACATTACGCACCCTCCCCGACTCATACCTCTCAAATCCTGTAATCTCTTGCCAAGTCCTATATGCCTAACTCGCATGAGTGAAGTCTAATGTACCTGGTCCAGCCTTAAGGCTAAACAGGTCATTAAACTCAATCTCATCCATGCTAAAGTCAGTGTCAAATACACGTGTAGTAAATGATCGTCTGTTAGCTGAAACCTGCAACATGCAATAGAACTCTAAAAATAGTTCTTGCCTAGCCAATATCTCCCTATTCTCAAAGTACCTCCACCCTAACTTCCTAAAAGCTGACCTCAGTTGTCTATCTACCCCTAGTATCTGCATGTCATTCCAATTGATTGTAAAATGACTAAGGGCACTGAGTCGTGAAAATTTTTTATACCTCTCTCCCTCCCAATTGTGGAAGATTGTAAAGGGAGCATTATAGCGGTCATAGATGTCTTGAGGTGGAGAACCTAGTAGAGAAGGTGAAGGGTTTCTTGTGCACTTCCTCTATTCTCCATGACGAATCTGGTTAGATCCTGCATCATCCGCCATCAAGAAACATGTTTTTTTTAGTTCCTATTCTATTTCCTATACTAATACCTATTCTATTACAATGCCAATGCTAGGAATCAAACCCTGGACTTCCCAAACCCCTCCCCACCCTTATACCGCTGGACCAAAGGTCACTTGGCTCAAGAAACGTGTTTTGGGTGTTGGGTAATGTGGATAATTGGTTGGGAATGATTGGACTTAGTCGGATTTAAAGTTTTTGGTGGCAGGAGAATGTTGGTTTTGAAATTTTGTGATGAATGACGCTTACCCGAGAGCTTTATAGTCAATTCTGCCCTAACCTGGCGTACGCCAAGTGCACTCATATGCACCAGCTTTCTCTTTTTCGCATAACCTAGCGTACGCCAGCCACATTGGCGTACGCCAGTTCTCTCTTACACACGTGACATAGCGTGCGCCATATCCAATGGCGTGTGCCAGATATGTACAAACCTAAAAAACGACATACTACATATATAAACACTAACTAAAAGATCACACAAAAGCAACAAACATGCTAATCAAATTTTTTTTTCTTTTATTTACACTGCGTTCCTGGAAAGCTTGAAAACTAGACGCCTCATCAGTATGGGTCAAAGATGCAACTTCGACTTTCACAAGTCACACAACTCACGAATGGCATACCATGATGAACTACCTCTTTGTGCAACCTTTTCAGCTTCAAGCCTAATAGGATCGTAACATAGTAGCATGGTACGCTCATTTTACGAGTTAATGCTATTCTTGCTATAGTTTCCGTCATGTTGTAATTTTCCACACCTTGGACAAAATTCAAATCTCTTTGTCCTTCTCTTTTAGGTACTCTTTGAAGTTCCTCTAGAGTGTCTCAAGAAATTTTCTTCTCATCTCTCAATTCTCAAGGTCTCTTGTGCTCGACGGAGAATAATGAGACATATGTCGATCGGGATCTTCCTAGAAACTAAAACACTGACTAAACGAATATACTTAGAGCAAAACATTATGTTCTTTATTCTCTGCAGGTAAAAGAACCTTACTCTGTTCCTTTTGTTCATGCACTGGATGGCATATTAATCAATTGCACCTTCGCATCTTGATTAATATCGCCCCCTCCAATGTAGATTTTGCATCATTGACCATTGACTCGAAAGACTATCCCGTCACTATTTTTCAAATCAAGTGCTCTAAAAGGGAACACTTTAACAATTTGGTATAGGCCACTCCACATGGATTTGAGCGTCCCCGGGAAGAGTCTTAGTCGCGAGTTATAAAGAAGAACATGCTGCCCCTCCTTAAAATCTTTCTTCCATCATGTCTTCTTTTGGTCCTTTCCTTTTTAAGTCTTGAGCTTTCAAATGCCAAGTCCTACATTTCATCCAACTCTTCCGATTGGAGGATTATGCGCTATCTGGCCTTTTTATAATTAAGGGTTTTAATGCCCCAAAATACACGATGCTCAAGCTCTACTAGAAGATGGCATGCATTGCCATAAAAAGCCTATACGGCAACATTCCTATTAGGTGTCCAAAATGCCATGCGATAAACCCACAAGGCATCATCGAGCTTGTTCGACCAATCCTTCTTGCTGTTTCGACCACCTTTTCTAAGATTTTCTTGAGCTCTCAATTAGAAAGCTTAACCTGTCTGCTAGTTTGGGGATGATAAGGTATCGCCACCTTGTGCGTTACCCCATATCTCGTTAGCAGGACTTGAAATTGCTTGTTGCAGAAGTGTGACCCACCATCGCTGATTATCGCTCGCAGCACACCAAATCTCAAGAAGAGCTTTTTAAGAAATCGGTAACTACTCTAGCATCATTTGTTGGTGATGCCAAAGCTTTTACCCACTTTGAAACGTAGTCTACTCCTACCAAGATATACTTGTTGCCATGTGATGTTGGGAAAGGACCCATGAACTCCAATCCCCAAACGTCAAAGAGCTCAATCTCTAAAATTCCTGATAATTGTATCGCATTCCTCTTTGAGATGTTTCCCATTCTTTGGGAGCGGTCACACTGCTCAACGTAACTACGTGTATCATTGAAGATGAAAAGCCAATAAAATCTGTATTCGAAGACTCGAGATACGGTTCTTGAAGCTCCATAATGACCTGAGTAAGGTGCGTTATGGCATTGCTCTAAAATATTTGCTACTTCGTAACAATGTAACGTCGAAGAATCCTATCATTGCACCTCTTGAAGAGGTAAGGATCATCCCAAACATACATTCGAACATCCTGTAGAAATTTCTTCCTTAGGGGATAACTCAGATCTACAGGAATAATTCCTCTAACTAAAAAAGTTGGCATAGTCCGCATATCAGGGAGCTTCTACTCTACTCATTGTCAGGGAGCTTTTCTCTAATCTAGAGACATGATCTGCGACAACATTTTATGCTCCTTTCTTGTCCTTAATGGACAAGTCCAATTCTTAGAGTAACAAATCCAGCACATCAAGCGAGGTTTGGCATCTTGCTTTAAGAAAGGATATCTCAAAGCTGCATGATCAGTGTAAATTATGACCTTCGAACCAAGCAAGTACTGTCTGAATTTGTTACATGCATAAACAACTGCACGCATCTCTTTCTCTGTGGTTGTATAATTGAGTTGAGCTCTTGCCAGTACTCTACTAGCATAGTAGATGACATGGAGCTTTTCCTCTTTCTTCTTTCCAAGCACACAACCCAAAGCGAGATTACTTGCATCACACATTAATTTGAATGGAAGTTTCTAGTCCGGTGATGAAATCATAGGAGCTGTGATAAGAGCTTTCTTGAGAGCATCAAATGCCTTAAGGCAGTGCTCGTCAAAGTTGAAGGATACATCCTTAACTAGCAAATTTGTTAGAGGCTTAGCAATTAGAGAGAAGTTCTTGATGAATCTTCTGTAAAATCCGACATGACCCAGAAATGCTCTAACTCCTTTAATTGTGGTTGGTGCATCCATTTTCTCTATCACCTCTGTCTTAGCTCTATCTACTTCCATACCAGCTCTAGAAATCTTATGCCCAAGAACTATCCCTTTGTTTACCATAAAATGGCATTTTTCCCAATTGAGCACAAGATTCTTTTCCTCACATCTCTTCAATACCTTGTCTAGGTTGTTAAGACAATGATCAAATGAGTCTCCAAAAATAGAGAAGTCATCCATGAAGATTTCTTTAATCTTCTTGTTCATTTCCGAGAAGATCGACTCCATGCAACGTTGAAATGTTGCTAGGGCACAACTTAATCCAAAAGGCATTTTAATGCAAAAATACTGAAGGGACATGTGAAAGATTTCTTCTCTTGATCTCTGAGGTATATTGCAATTTGGTTGTACCTAGAGTACCCGTCTAAAAAGTAATAATAAGAATATCCTACAATCCTTTCCAACATTTGATCAAAGAAAGGGAGTGGAAAATGATCTTTCCGTGTGGCATTATTTAATTTACGATAATTGATGCACACTCTCCATCTGATCTCAGTTCTTATCAGAATGAGCTCCCCTTCCTCGTTGATCACAACTGTTATTCCCCCTTTCTTGGGAACACAATGGCTTTAATCCGTTTGTTCACAACTGTGAGCACTTTCTCTTCTTCTTTTTTAGTGAGCTTATTCAATATAATAATCGATAATCTCCCTCCATTTATTAAGAATATATATCTCAGATGCGAGGGTAGCTCTTTCAATTCTAAGGAAAGAGCTTTCACTATCGAGGGTGGAGTTCAATATTTCAAATGAATTTTGAGCTCCTCAAGTAAACCCTTCTTATCAATTTCCTCCTTTACTTCTTCTACAATATCCTCATCTTCTTCTTTCTCTGGTTCTTTATCCTCAATACAAGAGATCTTTTCCTTGCAGAACTCGAGAATACACTCATCCACCACATCAATTTTCATGCACATCCCTTCATCAAGAGGATGTCGCATAACACTTGTCATATTAAACTGAACCTTCTCGTCTCCAATTCGTAGCACCAATTTACCATTATGCACATCTACCAATACATGTGCTGTGTTGAGGAAGGGTCTGCCATAAATCAGTGGACAGTTCTTGTCGTCAGAGAAATCCAGTACCACAAAGTCAACTAGGAAGATGAACTTGTCAATCTTCACCAGGACATCCTCAACCATACCGAATAGTTTCTTAATAATTTGGTCCGCTAATTGGAGAAGTATAAAAGTTGGCTTAACTTCACACAAACCTAGTTTTTGAAATATAGACAAAGGCATCAAGTTGATACTTGCGCCTAAATCACACAGACATTTTGGAAACTCGGTTTCACCAATAAAATAGGGAATTGTAAAACTCTTCGGATCTTTTAGCTTTATTGGAAGATTTTTTGAGATTAGAGAGCTACAATTTGTCGTAAGGATAATTATCTCTCCATCTTCCCATTTCCTCTTCTTAGTGACGAGTTCCTTTAAAAACTTGGCATAGTGTGGAACTTGATCTAGCATCTCTAAGAAAGAGACACTTATTTGTACGTTCTTCATTTTCTCCATGAAACAAAGAAATTTCTCATTCATCCCCGATTTTTGCTTTACCCTCTGAGGATAAGGTAGAATGGGAACCATTGGTGGTGGTGGTACGTAAACTTCTTCTTCCTCCGCAACTTCTTCTTGTGGGACCTTATCTTTTAGTACTTCTTCCTCCTTATCTTTTTATGGACTCATCATATCACTTTCTTTAGCCTTCTCTTTGACTTTTTGAGAAGCTATTTCCTTGCCACTTCTTAAGGAGATTGTATTAACTTGTCCGCGAGGATTTGTCTCTGTAGAACTTGGGAGAGAGCGAGATGCTCTTTATGTATTTGTCTTTGCAATTTCCTCAAGTTATACTTCCATGTTATGCATGGCAGTTGCTTGCCCTTTTAGAAATTGTTCTAAATTGTTTTGCCTTGCTTCTTGGGCCACTAATGCCTTCAAGATTTGACTTTGGTTGTCGGATGAGTCTCCCGTTTATTGGATGAACTTCTCAACCTTGTCAAATCTGTCCTCAAGTGCTACCATCCTTTCTCCTAAGAACCCACGTGGTTGAAAACCAGATGGTGGTCCTTGTTGTGAGAAGCGTAAAGGCAATCCTTTATCAGGAACGATCGCTATACTGTCATCATTATTTCTATCTTTCTATGAGAAGTTAGGGTGGTTTCTCCAATCAAGATTGTAAGTAGAGGAATATGGATTGTTTACCATTCGATTTCCTCCTTGTCCTTGACCACTCATAAAGTTAACCTGCTCTATAGATTGGCTCATCATCGTACAATGACTAATCTCATGGCCAGTGTTGCCACAGGCTTCGCAATGCTGTTATAAAGCAACAGCATCAACTTTGTTTAGAGTCAAATCACGCAATTGCTTTGCCATCAAGTCTAATTGTGCTTGAAAAGACGAGAAAGCATCAAGTTCAATTATTCCTCTTCTCTCACTCCGCTAAGTTACCTCCATTAACTCTCTAATTGATTTTTTTTCTCTCATTCGTGATTATCTTGTTTGTTGCTGCCAGCTCTTCCAGAATATGGTGGGCTTTATCCCTTTTCTTTCTCAGGAAATTTCCATTAGACACTGAATCAATGTTTCCCATAGTTGTTGGCGACAGGCTAAAATAAAAAGTCTTAAGAAGAGACTCCTCAAACAAACCATGGTTCGGGCATTTTTGTTGCAATTCCTTAAATCTCTCACAGGTTTCACTCAAAGACTTTCCTTCATATTGTTTGAAGTTAGTGATCTCCTTAACGAGCTTATTATTCTTTGAGTATGGGAAATATTTGTCAAGGAAAGTATTTGCTAATTGCTCCCACATGGTTATTAGAGTACCCTTAAGTTGCTTATACCAAAGTTTAGCCTTGTCCCTTACTGTATAAGGAAATATTCTAATCTTAACAGCATCATCAGACGCTCCAGGATACTTAAAATTATCAGCTAATTCCATGAAGTTCCCCAGATGTTCATTGGGATCTTCATTAGACAAATCATAGACCTGACCCAAAGCTTAAAGCATATGAATGATGACCGGCTTAATTTCAAAGTGATTAGCTTTAACAGCTGCCCGTTGGATTCCAGTTTTGGCTCCTTCGTATGTTGGTCTCCTATGGTCCATTAAAGAATGTTTAGGAGCATGAACTCTGGCCCCTTGACCCTCTTGCTTTTGGTCCATTCTCTCTTTTTTTCGTCTCTCCCTATGCAATGACCTTTCTAACCGCATTATTTCTTCTTCAATCTCCGTGGAGAAATATTGGTTGAACGGGTTAATAGCATGCATGTAACTTGTCAAGCAAGACAAGTCACTTGGTCAAAAAGTAAACAAAAAATAAAGAAAAATAAAAGTAAAAACAAAAACAAAAATATAATCCTAATTCGAGTTTGTAAACCAAATTAAGAGTCTAAATCTCAATCCCCGGTAATAGTGCCAATTGATCGCTTCGTGCGAGCTATCCTTTAAAAGCTCGACTCTACTTCAAGTCCACCTAAAACTGGATGACCAGTCATCTGTTCGTATCTTCTGGCGTACGCCAACTAAGGGTGGCATGCACCAGCTTTTCAACCTTTCACTAACTTGAACTCTGACGCACGCCAACTATACAAGGCGCGAGCCAAAAGCTATTGAATAAATAGACCTGGCGTACGCCGACTAGGACTGGCAGCGTACGCCAAGTTATTAGCAGACTTGTAGCAGATTGCAACAATGAGTAAATACGGGTTTTGTCGATCCATAGAGACTGAGTTTTTCGACTACTCTAAGGTTTACTTACTTAACTATGATCAGGTTATGAAGTTTGGTTGTTTACACAAGTGATCTAGACTCCAAAGCAAAAATATAAAGCTAACAAATTCTAACACAAAGTAGATATGTTATAAAACAGAATATTAACAACTTAAGAACTAATAATGAGCAAGGTGCCTAAACTAGCAATATAACCATAAGATAAAGAGGGATGTGAGTGTATGTGATGTGGTCCGAGTGAATCAAAGGCAACCTCAAGCACACTTTCGTGCACGATGAGTCTAAATTGCTACTGAATCAAGCTTAGAAGGTTAGATATGTTCTTGCGACCCCACCAACCAACTAAACTAAGTTAAACACCAACTATAAGCTCCACTCCAAGGACAATCAGTAGGTTACCAAGGAGATTTCTCTCTTAGCAAGAGTATTAATCATCGAATCAACCTATCCATCAATTCTATCTTCTTTCGGTCTCAAGTTTTGACTAGTTATTAAGGCTTGGTGATCAAGCAAGTCTAAGCAATAGGATCAAGCATGTTGATAAGAACACATACATGAACATACATGATGCATGTGAGAACATGCATTTGTTTAGCCTTAGTTTATTTCGTTTTGTCATGTTTTAGGAAATGTTAAGTCGAGTCTTGTCTATGTTTTGTTTCATTTCGATTAATTAGTCAAGGAGAAGAATGTCTAATGTTTTGGTGTGTTTTGTAGGTATTTGGAGCATCTTGGGAGCTAAGGCAAAGATCGGTGGACATAGGCGATGAGTCGAGCTAAAATCGGATGTTTGAAGGCAAAAGTGAGTTGAGGCAGATTGCTACCCCAACGTACGCTGGCCTAGTCAGCGTACGTTGGCCTTGCTCGGGAAGAAATACTCGGGAGGCAGAGAATGGCCCCAACATACGCTGGCCTAGCCAGCGTACGTTGGCCTTCGTTCGGACAAAGAAAGGAGTTTGGCAGTGAGCAACCCTAACGTACGCTGGCCTAGCCAACGTACGCTGGGGGTCGACAGCCAACATATAGAATTGCTTCACCAAACTTCCCACTTGCTTTTGTCTACACTTTTGAGGTGGAAAGCAACTTGGAGGAGGACAAGACCAAGGAGGAGGCTGCAGAGAAACCACTTGGAGAGGAGGAGAAGAAGAAAAGCTTGTTTTTAGATTAGAACTCTCCAAGCCAAAAACATTAGTTGTTAGATTTTATTATGTATTCTTGAATTGTTCTTGAGGATATTGTAACAACTTTGGATTCGATACAATCAAGGTACTTTCATTTTCTTCTTTGGTTACGAGTTTATCTTTATGTTTGAAGTTATCATTTAAGCTAGATCATTTGAATGTTACTTCTTAATCAAGGATGACAACTTGGTTTAGTTTTTAGCATTCATCCGTTTATTGTAGTAGTCTTGAGACTGTTAATCGATTCTAAGCCTGACAACTTAGATTCATAGCAATATCAAGGTTGTAGTATAGTAGTATCATCAAAAGATTGAGATTGACAACCTTGAGATTTTATGATATTATTGATGGCCGTAGTATTAGATCACCAACTCAAACAATCGATTCGCTTAGCTTAAGATTTAAGAACACATCATCTAGTACTTGACGAACAAATCCATTTTCTATTCCCTGTGGAGACGATCTAACTTATCACAATATTACTTGTGCGATCGTGTAATTCTTGCACGTATTTTGATCCAACTTTGGACGCATCAAGTTTTTGGCGCCATTGCCGGGGAGTAGAAGTTTGAATTTGTTTTCGTTAATATTGGAACTAGTGCTCTTGATTTTGAGACTAAGCTTTGTTACATGTTTATTATTCTTGTTGCATTTGATCCTCTCTATTGAGTGTTATAGTATCATACAAGTACAGGAGGTGAATGCCAAATACTCGTCGTGAGAACCAACCTCTTCTTGAGCAAGATTCGGAGATTGAACGAACCATTCGACGAATCAGGAGAAGAAACTTACATATAGAAGAGATGGGTGATCGACAAGTAGTCAATGTTCCTGCCGCCATGAGACACAAGTCACACCCAAGGCTGGTTGACCTTCGATCAAGCATTGAGTATCCAACCGTGGAGGCAAACAATTTCGAGATCAAGAGCAACCTCCTTTCAATGGTTGTAAAAGACCAATTTGGAGGTTATCACTCAGAAAATCCAGCAAAGCACATCCGAAACTTCGAGGATCATTGTTCGATAGTAAAGTACAATGGTGTCACACCAGATGCCATCAAGCTTCGACTGTTCAAGTATAGTTTGAAAGATAATGCTAGGGAGTGGGTAGATTCATTTCCAGCCAGCACCTTTACAACATGGGACGAGCTTGCTGACAAGTTCTTGGAAAAGCATTATCCTCCAGGTAAAACCACTCAACTGCGTAATAAGATTTCTCAATTTAAATAGCTAGGTGGTGAATTGTTGCACGAGGCTTGGCATCACTTCAAGAGACTACTTCGTGAATGCCCACATCATCAGATACCAGAATGGATGCTTATCCAAACATTCTACAATGGATGTGAGCCACTTATTTGAGTCAACCTAGATGCAGCAGCTGGAGGAAACTTGACAGATAAGTCGGAAGCTGATGGTTTTCAAATCATTGAAGCCATGGCTACCAACAACCATGATTGGGGAGAACGAACCGAGAGAAAGAGAGTTGCTAGTGTTCAAGACAATGATGAAGTGACTGCTTTGAAGGCACAGGTAGCAATGCTTACGTAACTAGTTAAAGGATCAATGTCGCTTCAAGCAACATCATCATCTTAGGTATGCGAAATTTGCACTGGACCACATGGCACGGATAGTTGTTCATTTATTGCTGAGCCTGTAAATTTTGTGGGTAATACCAATAGGAATAAAGATCCTTATTCCACAACGTATAACCCGAGTTGGAGAAACCACCCAAATTTTTCATGGAAGAATAATGCAGGTCAACAGGCACCCCAACAACCGAGACTACCTTATGGAGGTGGAAATGTTCAAGGTCCTCCACCTCAGCAATTTCAACCATATCAACAAAGGTGGCAGCAACAAGAACCACCACCACAAGATCGTCGAGGTGAGGATGAACTGCGTAAGCAAGTGTTGAGCCATGAAGCAACCATCCGAAATCTTGAAGTACAAATTAGTCAGTTGGTAACGCAACTCAACGCGAGACCACCAGGCACTCTTCCAAGCAATACCGAGGCTCTTCCCACTCTTCCTACCAAACAAGAACATTGCAAGGCCATCATAACTAGAAGTGGCCTGGATTTGGAGAAGAATACAGTGAAGACTCCAATAATTCCTCCACCAAGGAAGATAGTTGGGGAAGAGGAAGATGAGCTACAAGTAACTCCTATCACTGGAGAAAAAGATAAGGTACCTAAGGAAGCAGTCAAGCCAACATCGGAAAGGAAGTACCCTCCATCGCCATTTCCTCAAAGGGTAAACAAGCAAGTCATGCACCCAAGCTACCACAAGTTCTTGGAGCTTTTCAAGAACCTTCATATCAATATACCGCTCCTTGATGCTTTTGAGCAAATGCCAACATATCGGAAGTGGATCAAAGAATTCATCTCAAAGAAGAGGAGCATTGATGATTTTGAAGTCATTCCTTTAACGAGAGGGTGTAGCGCTGTCTTGAGCCACGAGCTACCTTAAAAGATGAAGGACCCTGGAAGCTTCACTATTCCGTGTACAATTGGAGAGCAACATTCAAGAAGGCATTGATTGATCTTGGTTCCAGCATCAATGTCACGACCCAAAAAGAACGTGACAAAACCTTTTATTGCAAAACGATGGAAATCCGAAATACAAGTTGTCCGAAATTCGAAAAACAAACAATCTAAAATCAATGTTCCAAAACAGATTTGAATGGTCCACATGAATGCATGCAGCTCTCTTTTACTCTCGTCCTGACAATTCAGTATCTGTACACGTAAGAAAACAACCGTGATGAGTCTTAAACTCAGTAAGGAATTCCACAACATATCACAACCACATGTGCATACTGAAACAATGTTCATAACAATAACCACAGCAACGATCACAATGCCAAATACATATGATCACACACATACGATCACACAAATACGATCACACACATACGATCACACACATACGATCACACACACACGGAGCTCCGGAGTCCTTTCACTCATGTCGGGATTCTTGTGGTCCA